>CM023449.1:179085615-179247469 GCA_013339765.2 Haemaphysalis longicornis | reverse complement strand
CTACACGTGGCGATAACGCAACGCGGAGAAAAGGTCACTGGCAGATAATACAGGATAACATTAACCTCTCGAAACAATCAAGAGCTGCGCTTCAACATCTTGAAAAGATAAAGACCGGTCGTATCATTCATTCCATCATGCGCGCGTAACGAGTTCAAGTTTGCAACATAGTGGGCGCGTGAAACATCGAGCAGAGAGAGGTCCCAAAAGGTTGGCCACTACAACATAGGATGCGGATCATTGCGTCGGGCACAATGTGCAGGTGGATGTTATGCCGGCGGGTCCTGCCAGACAAGCTGCGTTCCAGCTTGGTGATGAGGCGAAAACATGAGGCCTGCTGCGTCCCTTCGACCTGTCTCACTGGCGATTATACTGCAAATTACCGGTAGGCCCGAAATTCCTGCTTGGCCTCCATAGACGCAGACATTTATTCGCAGTGGTATGCTTAAGCGTCAATTCAAAACATTCAGCAAATTATTTAATTCCATAAAACCAATTTTCACTTTCAGATTTCAGGCAGGCCAAGCGGTAATTTTTATTGCCAACACATTGCCCTCTGATTTAAGCACTTGTGGTTGTAGTAACGTTTTGGAATATATTTGGAAGCGGGGCGATAATTTTGCAGCCATTGAAAACAAAAAGTCTTATTCAAAGCTGATGCATATGATTTGATTGAAGGATTTCTAAGCAGCAGTGCAAATCGAACATCGCTAGTGTTTTCATGCTCGCATTGACATGCGTGCCTTAGCGAATGTAGGGTAAAGTCGCGGTGAGCTCCGCCATGAGTTCTATGCTCCTTAAAATGAGTTTTTTATTGCGGACTATTGCTGCGAACGCAGGTGCCCACGCGTGACTTGTATAGCCACGAGCTTGACGTGTGTGTTGGTGTGTGCGTATATTATGATGCGAAGACCGCGCAAAAAAATAACCAAGCAAAAGAAGACGACGAAGGAAAAAGGCAGAAGACGCAAGCCACGTTGCCACTAAGTCAGCAACCCGGGCTACTGCGCCAAGCGCTCAAGCGAAGGGCTCGATCTCGTGCAAGGCGCCGACCAATCTCAAGCTTCCAGACGAGAGGAAAAAGGGAGAAAATATAAGAAACAAGAAATCAAAAATCGTCGTTAGTTCATGACGGCATACTCATTCGTCAAGCAAAAATGTGGTAGACAGACCCAACGAGTGACCAACTTACTGATCGATGTACTGGCCGACCGACTGGCGGACGGATGGAAAGGCCATTTGACGGACCGGCCGACCGACTCATCAAAGCTCCGCCGAAAGCGCTGGACCTAGAGAGTTGACGGTTTTGGAGTACATTTATACCATGGCATAGCGGCTCTAGCCTTGAGTTTTCAAAATTACACCCGTATAGTCCCGTTCCCGCTATGAATAATACCTGTTTTTGTGGCCAGTAGAGCCCGCTAAGCTCACACGTTTTAAGCCCCGCCCCTCGGCGCGTCTCCACGGAGAGACATTTCGTTCCAAGATAATTACAAGTCGGGCGCTTCCTGTCCTACGCAAAACGTCAATTAACCGTATTGATTTTCCGCTCTCCACCTATAAAGCGACATACAAAGCACCGCACTTCATTTATTGTAGCGTAAACTACACTACGCTACCTTAGGCAGTCTTCGCGGGGTGACCAGTTTTGCCCTTGAGAGCTAGAGGTCAAACAATAGCGTGCACCCTTCCTCAAGCGCCTGGCGCGGAGCAGCGGCCCAATGGCGGGGAGAGATTTGCGGCAGGGGAGAGGTAGGCCAGGACTCAGGAGGAAAAGAAGACGTGCGCGGGACCCACGCGCAGGACGTAGCGGAGGAAAGCGAGGAGGCCGCCGCCGCAGCCCTAGAGTTTCCTAGTAAGTAACTAGAGAGGAAACTGCGCCTCGTAAGCCATGTCGTCGGGGGGGTTCATGGGAAGACATCATTTTTGGCTTGGGCTTGGCATGACAACGGATTCTTAAGCGGTTTTTGGATTTGCTTTCTTCACTATGCATTACACGTTTACGAGCTACAAGGAAGCCGAAATCCTCCAGTTTTGTGGTAGCCGTGTTCAGTGAAACAGCAAGCAATGCGTGATCGCACCTGACGTTGCTCACGCCGCAATCGAAGGACGTATGACTGAGCGGGTAATATGCCGCGGCGAAATTTGTAGCCGACGAAAAGAAGAAACAAAACGTACTTCGACGAAGACAAGATACGGCAGATACGGGCGCTTGCATACGTCCTATGTTGTCATCGTCACGACTGCTTAACGCCACGTTTTCATTTTTCTTGTTATACTAGCTGGCGGTCACGGTGCACTGGTTCACCACGAAGGCAACGTTTTCATAGGCACGCTCAAAAACTTTCGAAACTCTTCAAACAACTTATTTTTTGAAATAATGGTAAAATTAATAAAATTACATTCTCTAATGATTTACCCCCAAATTAACATTGTTCGTAACTACCACCTTGGCCTGCAAATAGCAGGCACAACCGTTAAGGCAAAAATACGCTTTACTTCTTTTTTCTTAGTTTTTAAAACAGCCTGTTTTTATTTTGCACTTTCATATTGCACACTATTCTTCGCGTTTTTGTGGCACTTTGTTTAAATTTGCGGTCACTAAAACGTTTCAATCCAAGCCAATATGAAACAAAGGCGGAACGATGTATAATGGCGGTTCATGACGACACAGACGACCTTGATGTGAGCCGCATAGACGCTAGCGCCAGATTCCTCTCTAGTGTATACTGTAAGAAACTCTATGGCCGCAGCGATAAGCGCGCGCCACGAAGGAAGGCCATGAGGCCGCGTGCGGCGCAGAACGGTGTGCGATAGACGAAGACGAACAGCCAGCTGCGGCCCCTCGTACAGCGGCGAGGCTTAAACAACGCCGTGAGGCCAAAAAGAGTGGTACTTTTGCGTACAGCTTCGCTACCCTCAAGTCTTACATATTAGTGTGAGCTTCCGTCATTTTTTAACAAAAGAAATGTGCAGAATTTAGCTAAGAGAACACTGTAAAATAAAAGATCCCGGGTTTTGCATAAGATGGGCATTGCTGGTACTCGGTACAGGGCACTCGTTCCAAAACCCACGATTCTACCACTAGGTCACACAGGTTTCTTTTTTGTTTATTACCCGCTTGGTACAATGGAAGAAAACGAAAGGACATACATACAGACACCTCAAGGTAAAAACACTAACCAAAGCAGTTTGGCTGGTGCACCTCGTTTTAAAGCGCCACACGGTTACGAGGTCATCCAATACGTGCAGTCGGCTGGGATTGCGTACCTCGAGTTTGTACACATCTCTGATGTAGCAGCACTATCAGTGAAACAATCCTTAGCAAGCTTCCCATTCGGGTTTGCATGGTGGACATCAATACGGAGTTGCCATATTCTATGGAGGCCTAGTAGAATGAACATACCAAAATGAGCACCGTCAGCATTCCTGGTAGGCAAGAAACGTACGCCATACGGCGTAATGGGCAATGTCTCTTTTAGTGTTCGCTGGGGAATGCCCCAATGAAACGCAGCATCGAAACTATCCAAGAACATACGTTCGACTGGTTCCGCCTTATGACAAAAAGCACACTTTGTGTAGCTGAGCACGAATATTACCCTTTGCTGCAGCCATGGTTACACCGGCAGTGCCACAGTGTGCAGCAGAAAAAAACTACCGGCTGGTGCCTTCACCACCATCTTTTTGACTCGCTTTAAGTCATTCCTTGCTGTGCCTGCAACGATTATGACTCGGCAGACTGGAACCGGTAGGAAAATTTCCATGATATCTCTCAACAGTTTTTTGCGTTGCATCCGCTTAGGTACTAGAACGAAAACCATGCCGTGAGAACTTTCTACGACCACGCAACTTTACCCAGAAATCCTCGCAGTCAGGTCCTTCGTACACCGCTTGCAGAAACAACTCAGTAAGTGTAGTATCTCGCAGTCTTATCGCCACAGGGCAAACAGGGGGGCACTTCGAAACCAAAGCGGTGCACAACACAAAACATGTTTTATCGTTCCGCAGACTAATGGGTGCAAGAAACTAAACATGAATACTTGTAATTTGGCATAGACAATTCCTATAAATTAATAAGCTTAATGGAACTTGCAGGGATCAAGTATCCTAGCAGTCAAACATGGGTCTGTGCGTCAGACGGTGGCTTCATAACGAGCTCGAATGGCTCCGGAGCCGCAGCTTCATAATAGTTAGACCTATAAAGTTTGTTACAACACTGCGACTGATGGTTATCCACCCTCTGCGACAACATTTCTCGCGGTTGCGGAGCCCTTGAGCTGTAAGACTTCACGTTATTTGTGTCGCGATCGTTCTATTACAACACGAGTTACAGCCGTTTTCTGCAACAATAATCCTCCTTTAGAAGACCATATTTTGACAGCATAGGAGAATTCCTAACTGTTTAAAAGTCAATGGGGAACTAATTAGGACACATTAAAGAACCCACGTATTGAGAATATACACACTAACATTTTTACACCTTTTAGCCAAAAAGGGTGTAGCATAAGTGGAAAAAGGGTGTTGGGAGGGCTTTACACCCTTTTTCTTGAGTCTCAACACCCTTTTCCTAGCTCTACGCCCTTTTTGTTTGAAAAAAGGGGTGTTGATCAACTTCACCCCTTGGTTTCTTAGGGTGTTGAAAGGGGTGGAAAAGGTGTTCAGCTGTTCATTGAATAAGGCCATGTTCGGATGCATAATAGCACTGTAAAGAAGAAGACATCCCCTCATATACTGCTCTACTCGCAAGAAATTTCCGAACGCAAAAACAAAATTGCTCTTATGCAATGATCGCTCGTTTTCTTATTCGGTGCACCACATGCCCCAAGTTTAGTTTTGGCACGTGAAACTCCAATTTAAACCTTCAAAATTAAGAAGACTGTAGTCGTGTGGCGAAAAGGATGTTTACCAACTGCAACAAGCTTGGCTTTCTGTAGGTTGTTGAAACGGTGTGAAATAGGTGTTCAGTTGCAAAAAAAGAACAGCGGAGCTGGGGGTCGACCTAGTTTCTTCCGGTGTTGCTAAGTTTTGTTATGTTTGCTAAGCTTTACAATGTTCTTAAGCCAGGATGACCGCTGAGGGATGAGGCCAAGTTTAACCGGATTTTACAAGGCTGTTCCAGTGTGCCCCCCCTTCCCCCCCTCCCCATTGCCAGGAGATCCAAGAGGGAAACAAGGTAGGTCGGCCCCCAGCGTTGCTGTTTCTCCAGCCTTGCACCACTATTGCAAGCTGCGCGATTTTTTTTACCTTTTAGAATCCAAAAAAGACTAGTACCTTTGAAATGGTACAGTAAGAGGTGCGGATACGCATACGCCCCTTGTGCTCACACTCGAATAAGCTCGAAAGCCGACTTCACTGTTATAATACCCTATCTGCGGTGGTGCACATTTTACAGGTGCCCTAGTTCTTTTTCTTTGTATTTATTTGCTAATGCCACCGAAACTACGCCCTGAAGCTTAAAGAGCTTCACTGGTAATCAATTATGCAAATTCATATTGCTGTAAACATCGGGAGGTACAACCCCCCCCCCCCCGCTTGTAGAGAATGTTCAGTCCACCCGTGTAAACAGGTACAAAATGCCTCCAAAATTGGAGGTCTCTCCACCTTTTTCTTCGTTGGCGGTCTTTTCTTACACCCTTTTTTCTTTACGCCCTTTTTTTAGTTTCGAACACCCTAATTTGTAGCGTTACACCCTTCTGGGAAAAAGGGTGTTGAAATAATGAACACCCTTTTTGAAGGGTGTTGAGGTGGCAGGGAAGATTTGTATGGTATTTAATAAAATTCTATAAGTTACGGATCAGAAAAACTACCGCGTAATTAAAAAGTTTTTGTAAATCCGCGTGTTGATTTGTATATTCTCGTAGTGAAATCTATACTCCCAAAATTAGTGCTAAAAATCAGTTTTTTGCGACAAGCCCACCGACTCCATCTGGGGGCTTTCCTCTGCTGGTATAAAAGCAAGATCAGCACATGTATTGCTAAGTACATATGCACTCCCTGTACCGCTTGCATCCCGATTTCCAACTGTAACTTGTACGTATTGGCTGTTTGTGTTGAATGCTGCGCGCTCCGCCGTTTGACATTGCCTCTGCGCATGCCATCACCTCAAAAAAAGGGTGTGAGACTCAACACCCTTTTCTAGGGTGTTGAGCTGAACACTCTTTTTTCATCCGTACACCCTTTTTTAAAGACGATAGTCTTTCTTGGGCTACTTAAACCCAGAAATTTTGGTCTGTCTGTATGTCTGTCTGTCCGTCTGTCTGTCTGTGACTCGATTCAGCCACCCGGCCAAAGCAAAACAATGCCTGCGCAATTGTCTTATATAGTCACGGCTAAATCTACCCGTCTATGTCCGGTGTAATGTTCATACTTGTCAAGATGTTGAAGAAGAACACGACATTACACAAATATGAGACAACAAATCAATACAGAAGTGATATTTGCAGTGTTCCTTTATCAAAAATCAAACAGGCTTGACTTTTGCGAAATTAAATACTTCATCAACTGCAGAAAAAGAATTCACTCCGCCGTCGCCTGCTGTCGCCCGCGCCACTATAGCTTCTGGCGCCATTTTAAGAAATCAACCGGGAACAGTTACGCAAGGTTAAACTAGATAGGTTTCACGTTCTGCTTGCAACGCACGTGGAGTAGGGAAACGCGGTTCTATAAACGTTGAAGTAGGGCGCCTCGATTAACGCTCGTCTTCGCCGTACGGCAGCGTTCGCATAGAGACACCCGGTTTGGAGCAGTGGAACGCGGGAAATTTAAAATGATTTAAGCAAACCTTTGGCGTCTTTACCTTGGGAGGAGCGCGACGCAAGAGGAACAACATGAGAGGTGAGCGGGAAAGCGAAGGGAGGCATTTACTTCGCAAAAGCCGATAAAGACTATGGTCTTGTGACGGCATTTGCAACGAAAGGAGCAGATACGCGGCCAATTTTTTGCCACAACACCTTTTAAGGGTGTTAGCCATGGGACAAGATTTTTACACCCTTTTCGGCCAAAAAGGGTGTAAAAAAGTTTAGTGTGTACAACAAAATTGTTGTTTACAACTTCGCGGTAAAATAACTTATTTTGACGTGTAAATAAAGCTTTTCGTAATTACAGAGTCGTTATAGCGCCCAACTACGGCATATTTTGTTCGAAAACAATAGGCAATAAAGTGAGAGCCACATAGCGTTCGCTATAAATATGGTTTCCCGCAAGGCGTATTTTGTGTACTCTTGTGTACGGACGCCGGATACCATTAATCCGCCGGGGTTTGTGAGAGTAGTTTTCCTGTGAAACGCCAAAATGTTTGTTTTGGAAAGCGCTGATTCTCTCCCGGGTCCGTCCTGGCATACGGAACTGGTGTTTGTTCATGTATGTAGCGCTTACTAATGTCTATTTAGTAATTTCAGCGTTTCCCCCTAAACAACACCTAACACTTAATGGGGCGAATCTAGCTTTAAGGTCAGTACCAAGCTCTATAATAATAGCACACCCCTTGAATTCCATCCTGAATAAGTATTTTAACGATTTCTCGATATGTGTTTTACACGCTGTTATATTGGCACATCCAGACATCGCCGGGCTCGGTAGCGCTAATAAAAACAATGAAATATTTGCCCCCCCCTGCCACTGCAGACACATTTGATAGGGTCGAACACAGCCAGAAGGGTTCCTGGGGCAGAGCAGCACGCCCTCACCAGTAGAGGATCTTGCAACGCTGGTGAAGTATTCGGCAGAAGCCACCCTTAGACCCAAAATATCAACTCACGGAAAGTACTATTAGCCGTGTAGTAGGTGACTTAACCATCGCCATGGCCAGTTGAGGGATACAACAAAAAGGGTGCTAAGAAATCGTAGAACGAAAGATACCGATACGTGCACCAGAAGAATTTACTTGGGATATCGAATTATTTCGGATAGTGCACGACAGGAGCGTTTGGAACACTATAAAAAAGCCTTCATAATTCAGTACGTATAAAAAAAATAATGATGACAACGACAAGAATAGGCTGGGGATGATTACCTAGTATGGCCTTTCTTCATAGTGAATCAATTATGATTATTTCGGAAGCACAAACACTCAACCAGTTTACATATCTTGCAGGAGCGCAGCCCGAACTGTGCCTGAGCGAAAGACATTCTCTATTTGAGGGGCATTTCTAATATCGTGAATGCCATCTCACGAGTGCAGAGCTGTGAACCGGTACTCTTCTGAGCTACACCAACCTCCGAAGTTATACTCTCCGACGGACCTCCCGGTGTTGGAGGCGAAGGAGCTGATGCTGTCGACTGTGATGGAAATGGACTGTGGCGTGCCAAGAGCACGTGAGGCGCTGGATGCTTTGCGGGAAGCACTGGACTACGCCCTTCGCGCTCAACTCCGTCTTCGCCTCCTGGGTGTGCTGCGCACCTACCAGCTGTTGGCAGAGGAGCCGGACAGGAATCTTCCCTTGGCTGCTCTGATCGGTTGGTGCGTCGAGATGGTAAGCGCGCTTCTCAAGGCCATACCGAATGTGATATTTTATTTCAGCGTAATAGTATATTGTTACGGAGCGGCGGGACACAGGACGTGAACCGTGAGAGATCGGAACGATATATTTACGCGTTATATGGCGGCCGCGACCGCACCACGCAGGCTGCGCGCCACACATATTCCTTCGTCGTTAATGTAGCACCACAACGTATGCCCTACTGCCCTATTCGTCTTTTCGTGACACTGTGGCTTGACTGTAACCTCCTTGCGTGGCCGGGAAAAAGTGGAGGGCATAAATCAGAGTCACACAAGGCGAGAAAAATACATTGTTATTGCAGATGTGACCCTCCATAATGCCACGAAGCTGGGCACATGCTCTCCCGCGTTTTCTGAATTTTTACCGATCCAAGGGCTAGCTCAGCCTTGAAACTGTTTTTACTCATTCATAAAGTGACCCCTGACGCATTCTTCAAGAGGATTTCAGGTCGTGAAGAAGAATGGTACTTAGTAACAGGGATGGCTAGTCTTCACTGATGCATCCTGGGAGATCTTAATTTTTTGTAAGAACCGTTGTCTCTGTGAGCTGCGTGATACTACCTTACTTGGGGCAGTTCGGTAAATGGGAGCAGTACTTTTTTGACTAACATGTCGTCATAGATCAGTTACACAACGACCGCGTTTATGGTGCGAGATTTTTCGCATGGGAGCGGTATTTAACAACAAAATACCAACTCTACATTAAACCTATTTCATGACGAGCTCTTCTCGCAGAGTTAGTTTTTTCTCCTACTAAAATGACTTCATCCTCCACTTGCATATACACATTGCTACACATTGCGTCCTTGTCCTGCACAATTCGTCGTCCTTGTCCTGCCAAACTCCACCCCATTTCAGCTCTGAAATACACATTGCACTCGGGAAACTCCACTTGGATAATGAGTATGTGGAATAAGCCATCCCCCTGAAAGCAATTTTTTTTCTGTCGTAGGGTGAGCTTTCACAAGCGTACGCTTTAGTTTCCGGAAAAATGACCCCTATACTGTCGACAGAACAGATGAAAGCACGTACCAAAAGACGCGACATCTGGGCATCAAAACTTGCTTGCATGCGAAGAAAGCATGACTTCAAACGGACACACTCCTAGATGCGATCATTCGCAATAGCAGAACATGTAGGTCGATCCTACTGTTGCCGTCATGTACCTTGGAAAGGTCGGCCGGATGAATTCCGTCGTAGGAATCTTTAACCAGGCCAGGTGTAACAGCATGGTACGCTTTGAAGGCTGGGGCCTTTATAGGTAGTAGAAGAGGCTTGAATGCGAGTGAGTGAGTTTCAGACGAGCTTCAGACCCCGAAAATGAATCTGAAACAGCGTAGCTTGCTTGCCAGTTGTCACTGACAGGATTGGGGTTTCTGTGCCAGCCCCAGTCTCTTTTACTCAACTTGCATAAAATACCCTCAGGCACATTGACGGCATTAGGTCCTCTTCTATCGATTTCAAAAATTATATATGCTTCGGAAGATCCTATTTGCGGCCATGGCAGAATGCGGACGTCGGGGAAAAAGGTCGCCTTACAAGCTTAAACATCCGCTCGGTTCATCGACTCCATCAAGCCGGTGTCGATGCTTCTCAATTAAGTCATTTCTATCAGAAAATATAGTATAGGCTTTACAGTACAAAGTTCGCATGGTATCTACTGTGGGTAGGAGGAATCCCTTATCCAAGTAAAATTCTTAAGGTGACATGAGGTATACAATATGAGCTTCCTTCCTCTGGCGAGCACATTAATCCGGTGTACAGCCAGGTACAATTAATGGAATTCTTGTAGCTCAAGTGCGTCCCTACATTTTTAACGGTTCAAGGGCGTCACCGAGAGCTGAGCTGCATGCGAGAATCGTATGTTCGACAGAGGAGGCCATTTTTGTAAACCACAACCGAGTCGACCTGTACTCTTCACAAGACGACGTCTTGCTTTACAAAACATTGCTTCTTGATTTATGTGAGGGCGGACGCCGATGATAGTGTGCCAAAACTCGATCAGCAAAGTAAGGCGTGGCTTCAATACCAACGTTGGTGGATGCTTTTCAGATGAAGACCCCGGTCTGTCAAGAATTCGGCGCCTAGTAAAAAAGATCCCCAGAATAATTCCGGAATCCTCCTGCACGCCGCGGCTCATAGCTTAGATGTAGTGCTGGAGCATGAAACCATCAAATCTGAATAGATTAGCAAGGTAAACGCATGCTATCCTCTCACTCTGTGTCATAGAGAACCTCTTTTCTGGGCAAGCGATGGCCTCCCAAAAACCTGCGCCTTCAATGAGATCTTGATGTATACATCCCCCGTTCGTGTCTACCCGTCAGGTTTTTCCGCCAAGCCTAGAGATGCCAACTATTTTGCTCTTTGAAATATCACTAGAACTCACTTGCCTCGAGATCTTCACGTAATTAACTTTGTTGTGGCCAGCCCTCGCAATTTCAGGGAAAGCATGAGTACCCAAACTGTATTGCAAATTCAATCAATGATATAAACTTGCTTGTTTTGGGCAATTACCCAAACAGCTTTCAAAGCATCTACAAAAAAATGTGCACTAATAATACTCAACAAGTGTACTTTGGATGTATGCAGTATATTAAAAACGAAGGAAACCCTTTTTTCTACAACTGTATCTTCAATTCCATGAACAACGGACTTTCCGTGAGCGCGTAAGCGATGAAAGGACCACACAACAAAAATTACGGGTTTACAAACATCGCTGTTCGGTACAGGGAACGAGCCTCAAAACGTTCAAACTTTCATACGCCATCCATTGGCAAGGACTAGGTATGACGCTTTACCTAATCTTTAATAAAAACTCTTTCTGTGAATCTATCTCTTCGGTGAAACCTCGACACGACAACGCTTTTTTAGGTTCAAGGTGAGACGCTCAGATCGCAAATATCCGCGTAAGCCGCGTGTGAAAGGTGCTGAGGGAGATGCTCAATGCAGGAGGATGAGCGATTGTACAGAGCGAGTGTCCAGTGCGGGAAAAGGAACAGATGTACAACGATGACGAATGAAACACCCACTCTCATAAACTGGGGAGGAGCACGGTGGAGACTTGGGCTGAGCTGACCGCAGAGGCCATGTTGTGTGTGTGTGTGTGTGTGTGGGTGTATGTGTGTGTGTGCGCGTTTGTGTGTGTGTGTGTGTGTGTGTGTGTGTGTGTGTGTGTGCGTGTGCGTGTGCGTGCGTGCGAGCGTGCGCACTCTCTCGCTTAACCTCCCGTAGCTCTCGCTGTATTGCGAGAGTTAGTACTTATGTTGCAGCATTTAGGCAAAGGAACAAATCAGTGTTTACTTACAATAAAGACCTGGAACAGATCGTCCCTCAATATTTTCACTCAGCGAAAACAACTGCTGGAACTCACATCACAGCCGCGAATTTCACGCTACACACCTCAAACCGGCGGCCACACGCGCTATGGCTCTTCATACATTTGCGTAAGGATCTAGGCAGTCTTCGTTTATCCCCAGCCAAGTATAAACAACGTCGCAGTAACCCGAATCTTCATCACTCCGTCAGAGAGAAGTTACGAACTTTGCACAGGAGAAATAAAGCAGTTCCGCTTCGCACTATGGCAAGAAAAAACGTTCAAGAGCGCGGTTTCGGAAAACTTTCGATCCGCTGGTATTTATTGATGGGTACGTATAACCGTAAACTAAGCCTTAGAAACAGCGCTAGGCAGAATATTGTGCTCGTTTCTGTGGAAGAGAATTCTGCTACGGCGAAAGCCTTAAGTGCCCCACCCGGCGAAAAAGCGGCGTCGTTGTTGTGCTGGTGTTATTACTGTTGTACGGTCATAAAAATGCCGCCGCCGTAAGGAGTAAATAAATAACAGCAACATGCGTGATCTGATGGGATTTTAACACGGATATACATAGTAGCAGTACAGTGCTCTACCAACTATGCTACCTCGGCACGTTACCAGCGCAGAACAAAAGTTGTCGTTGTTGTTTCTTCGTGGCACATACGCACTTGGGTGACTGGCCAGTATTCGGGAGCTTTGAGGGGCAAACATTGGCCGCGTATCTGCTCCTTTCGTTGCAAATGCCGTCAAAAGACGATAGTCTTCATCGGCTTTTGCGAAGTAAATGCCTCCCTTCGCTTTCCCGCTCACCTCTCATGTTGTTCCTCTTGCGTCGCGCTCCTCCCAAGGTAAAGACTCCAAAGGTTTGCGTAAATCATTTTATATTTCCCGCGTTCCACTGCTCCAAACCGGGTGTCTCGATGCGAACGCTGCCGTACGGCGAAGACGTGCGTTAATCGAGGCGCCCTACTTCAACGTTTATAGAACCGCGTTTCCCTACTCCACGTGCGTTGCAAGCAGAACGTGGAACCTATCTAGTGGAACCTTGCGTAACTGTTGCCGGTTGATTTCTTAAAATGGCGCCAGCAGCTATAATGGCGCGGGCGACAGCAGGCGACGGCGGAGTGAATTCTTTTTCTGCAGTTGATGAAGTATTTAATTTCGCAAAAGTCAAGCATGTTTGATTTTTTTATAAAGGAACACTGCAAATATCACTTCTGTATTGATTTGTTGTCTCATATTTGCGTAATGTCTTGTTCTTCTTCAACAATGTTCAATGTTGACAAGTATGAACATTACACCGGGCATAGACGGGTAGATTTAGCTGTGACTATATAAGACTATTGCGCAGGCATTGTTTTGCTTTGGCCGGGTGGCTGAATCGAGTCACAGACAGACAGACAGACATACAGACAGACCAAAATTTCTGGGTTTAAGTAGCCCAAGAAAGACTATCGTCTTTAATATGCCCGATCCACATAATTCACAAAACTTGCAATTTGCAAGGTAAGATCTGTAGACTAATGAGTGCCGCATGACACCCAAACATGATGGTACGTGACACTGTTCCCGAGCAAATGTTCAAAGACTGCATCGCGTATTCGCTGTGTTTATATGGGGGTCAAACTGGGAACGGACAAGCCGGACAAACCTGTTTCGTAGGGTCAGGGACGGAGGTTTGGGACTAGCACACTTGTTTATACGTCCAAATTGTAAACCGTTTCTGTTCTCCGCGATGTTAAGGACCCAACGTTAAGAAACTATCTGTCAATTGCGCTTGGGTAGAGCGTTACCGGATATTATAGTCACGTCCAATGTTATACCTGGCGGCCTGCATGGTTTTATGAGAGAAGTTGTACTTTCATGCCGTTTCTTGGCTGTTCGATTTTCTTGGGAATACTTGTGTCAAGTAAATAGGAAAAAGTTGTATAAAGACGTGTGTGATTAGTCCTCCCTGAACCAATGTACCGGTTGATTTATAGAGTAGGTAGGGGTAAAGATGTGCTTAAAAGAGTTAAGCGTATGCAGGTATCCCCTAGCGTAAAGACTTTTTTCTTCAAACTGCATACTGGAACCCTCTTTGTTAAGACGTGGATGGCAGAAAAAGACTTGTTCGTTCCATGGGGAATTGACTGTATCATATGCAAAAAAGCTGAAACTATTGAGCATGTATTCATCATTGTTGGGATGCTGTGTTCCTGTGGGATGTGCTCCAACGAACTCTGAAAAAGGATCTGCCTGTGGATGCCCAAGGCATACGGTACTTGCCTGTTGAAAATGAGGATGGTATGCCTTACGACCTGATCATGCTTGTTGGATTGAGCTCTATTTGGAAAGCAAGAATGGCCGCAAGGTACTCTGACATCGATGCGCGAAGCGCGAGACAGTATTTTAGAGAGGCAATGAGTGAATACGTGGAAAATCAAAAATATGTGTCGAATCCGCCCGAATGTCTTGCAGACATGGAATCGTTGGTACACCTAAGGGACTTTTAAACACATGACGTCAACCAAAGTCAGGTTGACGGCTGTCTGTGAATGAATGTCTGTGTTCTGTATGTGCCAAAACAGGCAATAAAGAAAAAAAAATAGAACGGGTGCACATCTCCGGGGAAGCATCTGGAGAAGCAGTGGCGTGTGCCAGTCCGGTTGCTGATGTATTTGGAGCCATAAGACGGAAAAAACGAAAACGATGAGGCGCATACGCGCGAAAGCCGAAAGAAAGGCGAATGGAGGAATGGGTGCCTTAAGACAAACAGCGGAAGTGAAGAAAGTGATTCAAATCCGATGTCGCAGTCAACACGTATTGACAGGCATTTGCCGTCAAAGCACGTACGAAGACCTAAGTGCCTCGAGGAATTTTAATGAAACTTTCTTATTCCTCTGCGATAACGATCACCATTGCACCCGCCCTATTACGCGTGTCACGTTAAAAAGAGATACGCTAAGCAACATATAATAAAGTGCGGTCTGTAGAGGTTTGTTGGTGCAATACAAATGGCATGAAGATTTTATTCCCCGAAGATCCAATAGGAAGGCGCTGTATGCGCTGGTGACAGTTTAGTGCTGATGAAATACGCTCGCACGAGATCAGATTTTCAACTTACACTCTCCTGAACAATATGCACGCAGCCAAGCAGGATTCGTTAGCTTTGTCAAATAGGTGCTCGAAGCGTTATCTTGAACTTATAACGTCTGCAGGCAGACCTAGACGCGTTTCGGCTTTGTTTCTTTCAGGCGGAGTGTTACAGCCTAGTGATAGACGACATGGTGGACCAGTCGCCGATCCGCCGTGGTCGCCCAGCTTTGCACACACGTCCAGACGTCGGTTGGCGGGCAATCTTCGATGCAGTGCTCTTCGAGAAAGCTGCATGCTTTGTCCTCAAGCAGCGGCTCGGATCACACCGCGTTCTCCAGCCACTCTTGGAGCTTTTTGACGAATGCAACTTCAGGTGCATGCTTGGCGAAATGTTTGACGTGCTGACCACCGCAAAAACGAGCGCCGGCCAACAGCTGCGGCAGCCCTCTTTCGACCGCTATTGGGCCGCTGGAATATTCAAGTCAAGCGCCTTCGGCCTAGAGCTACCCATACGGGCCGGCATGTTTGCGGTAAGAACTACTAATTTACTCCTCACCATTTCCTGTTGAATTGTTTTTTATGAAATGCTCCAACTACACTCGCATAGTTCCAGACGTTCTGTTAAAAATCTATTATCTAATATCAGCATCACTTTTTCGCTCTCATACAGTGACAGTTTTTTGAACGTAATGCGTTACTGCTAACTAAGATGGTAGGAAAGAGTCTGCAGCTCGAGTGCCGTAATTCAGCACAATTAAAAACCAGGGTACAGATGATGTACTCCATATGCACATTTCACCTAATTTGCGACTAATAATTTCACATTTACAGTTTCAGTCTTTTGAAATCTCAATGCCTATATAACGAACATATCCTTTTTGCCCAGAAAGCTAACCAATAGACATAAATTTCACCAAAAACACGAGAAAGCTTACTCTGAAAGGCTTTTCTATGTGCGTGGACTAGTGACACGCGCGCAGCGTTGCTGATTCTGGACAAAATGCCGTGAGATGAATGCTACGGCATATGGGGTAAACCGTAATATGTTACAGAACTCCTCAAGGAATATTAGGAATAAAGGATAACGCAAATAAAACCCGCAGCGCAGATTAATGTTGGAGCCAACGTGAACACTACAGTTAGGTTGGTTTTAGCTCAGGGTTGTGTTTATGTGCCTACCTTAAGGACGTCGTTTAGTCGCCATCGGATGCAGCTGTGCAATTCCTCTGTGTGCCGTATGTCGTGCCTTCGAGCTGTAGTGGCGCTTTTGGAAACGGAAAGCGACGACCGAGACACCAGGACGACGGCGGCTGCAAAAGGTTTCGTATCGCCTGACAGCCACCGCCCCGGTAGTGACGCCAAAGTTCAGGCCTCGCCCGGCATCGGTGCCCCTTCAGGCATCGGGACGGCAGGAGCCGTATTATCATCTCAGGACTGACAGAGAATAGTCTCTTCCGGTGGTGGCTGCTCTTGAAGACGGATTTCCGGAAGCTACCACTCTAGCTCCGGTTTCAATCGTCCTCACCTAGCGCTTGCCGCCCTTGTTGTGCCTAGTGTCGATGTTTTTTTTTTTCCAATTTAGAACTTTTCTTTTTCCAGCTCCCAACTATTTACCATGGGCTACTACCCCTCTTTTAAGTGCCTTTTAAGCGACTCCGCTGACAAACCTGACATCGTATTAAACGCCTGCTCGAGAGGTCGAGCAGGCGTTTCTACGGAGTCGAGAAAGTGGGCGACCGTAATGCTCCCTCCCGAAGTGCAGAACCACAAGCACAAAATAAAATCACTTGTAAAACCACTGACACTCACAGCAGAATTACCTAAAGATTCGCAGACGCATAGTCAACTCTCTCGAAGTGTCCCAAAAGGCGGTAGCGACCGCGAGTCTAATCCGCGGAGACGCAACTGATTTTTACGCGCTATTACATTCTGAATACCATTTTTTGTACTCTCTAATAATGTCTGTTGGTGAGTCTCTTCTAGCGCCTGTAAGCAAATGCCTTCGGGAGTTTTCTAAAAGGAACTGCTTTCTAATTAGAAATTAAGATGGAGTGGTTTACAAAAACATATACGTCATTTTGCTTAACCTCACACAAAGCATCATCGCTTCCCTCATGGCAGAAGACGACGACTCATTTCGGCAATCGTGTGGAAAAAATTCTCCTTCACACCCAAATCCCACCTCGTGCTCCTTCCTGGAGCAGTGGCAGTGCGAGCTGACCAGCTGCCTGCTAGAGATGCAGGTTAACCTCGTGCCTCGGGCAAGAGCAGCTGCCACGACTCGCGGCTATCCGGACTAGGAAGGCCACCCACAACAGCACTTTCCGCTCCAATAAACGTTTCTCTCCTCCTCCTCCACGTCCGTTAGGTGTTTCGACGAGTGCACAAAACGTTTGAAGAAGTCCAAACCCTACATATTGGCTAGCAGGTACACGAATGCTTAATTAAGCGTATCAAACGCTGTTTTTGCCAGGCCACCGGAAATGGGCGTAACAGTTTCCCTGTTCCGGGTCAGCGTAATTTGCCGTGGACTCTCAGTACCCTTCTATTGAGAAAAAGCTGATTGATCATGAAACTCAAATCGAGTTGATTCCGAGTGGCCTGCTTGAACCTCACTGACGGGTGCACATAGAAGCTGGGATAGCAGCCTTCGTTACCTCACCGACCTCCCCGCTAGAGTTCGTAAACGACACCCTCGTGCTACCAAGAAAGGAATACTTCCAATGCCGCACACGCGCTTTTATTACACCTGGTGCTGCCACTTTCCCTCCGGAGCTGGTAGCAGGGTAGGGGTGGCCAGAACGCCTACCGGCAGCCGCCAAATGTCTCAATTCTAAGGGGCTTTATGAAATCCTGGTTTCAAAGTCTGCCACAGCAGCGATGCAGAAACTGATCTTCACTAATTACTGCGGGTTCTGCATCGCCTTTCACCCGACGTGGATCCCGCATCTTGCGGCGACGGGCTTCTGCGTAGACGACGCGTACTCTTTCATATCTTAGACACAAGCCCGTCATCGTTTACTTTTGGTCTTCATCCATGAAGCAAACATTTTCATGTTCAGTTTATTACCTTTCCTCATCATCATGTGTTCGTGCGCCTTCATCTATGGCCTGCGGCATGGGTGCAAAAACTCTCCTTTCTCTCGTGACGTGTACCATCATTTTATGTTCGCAAGCACTCCTAAGCGTGCCGATTGTAGGTTTTTGAAATGTCACAACAGAGTACCCAAATTCGCTTTCGCTGGGACTCGTCCCCGGCCGACACACTGGGAGAAAAGGCCTAAAGGGCTTTAACGCGCCTTTCGAGGTCTTTATGGCAATGACGACATCATCAACGCAATGGTGATGTTAGGATTGTCAGCGACAACACGGGTTAATGAACGTCTGAAATGGTTGGGACAGTTTTTACACCAAGCGTTACAGAAGTCAACTAACATAGTCGCATCACTCGCATAGGGGCAAAAAATGCTTTGTTCTTCCAGCAATGCCAACTTGTCCATTCTCGTTTGTGAAATCGACCGGCAAAATCAAGCGGCAGCTTTCAAACTACGCCGTTATCATGCAAACTCTACGTTTTTTTATTGTCCGAATGAAGGAGAAATCTGAGGACTCTAAAAGTGATGCAAAGCTTGGTACTTCCGTCCGTCTTGTACACTGGCAGGATAGCTGACTCTGAAGCTTACATTATATCCATATATAGTATCACTGGTTCTGGCTGCTTAATGCCAAAAGAAATTGAATATTCCCCATTTGGATTGCGTGGTATGTTGCCAGGCACGACTTACATTGAACAGGGCCTGTCTTTAGAGACCTTTACCAAGGTATGAGAGCGTATTTGATTGTGCTGGGCGATAATCCACATGAGCGTATTGCTCGCCAGTCCGACTAGTCGGGTCCATCATATCCCCGTAACAACTATTTTATCTGGGTTAGATGCATGGTACATCCCTTCCTTCAGCTTTCTGCAATTGCGTACCAAGAAAAAACGTTGCGAGGCTCGCGCTGCGTGTTATGGCTCTTTGTGCAAGGATATTCGGGTATATGGACGCGCGAATACACTCAGCACACTATTGAGTCTTCTTCCCGCGTGTCCCGTTGTTTGACCGCCTCTTATTCTAATAGTCCTCCAGAGACTTTTTAAAGTTTTTACAACAGTTATTCATGTCAGCAGTCCAATCTAACTGCCCTGAGAATGCGTTAAGAGTATCCAATGTTCATATTATAAATCAGTTATATTGTTTTCGAAATACATTGCAGTGTAAGGCTGCATATTGACATCCCTAATTAACTACTTTTGTCTTGTGGTGTACTGGTTGATTAGAAATTTCACGGTGGCAGCGATAATGCGCATTTAGCTCAGTCCAGCCTTGCGCTCCAATAAGCAATCTAAAGCGCTCAGTTGAAATGAGGCGTTCGGCATGTGTGGCACAGTGGGTTCCCTGGTGGCTGCCAAGAGATGAAGGAAGGAAGTTCGCATTTGTCGGGGTTCGCACAAGCTCAACGCTTTGGAAATTCCACTCCAAAACCTTCAACACAGTTTCGTGGATAATAAATTCGGTCGCTCGTTCTGAAGCAAAGAGGAGGGATATATTACATTCCCCGGGCCGATAATTTACCATATTAACGTCGTCCTTCAAGCTTCATTTACCCTCCTCTACATATTTGAAACCGATAAAAAAATTGTAGTGATTGGCACAAGTTATATAATTCACAGTGTGGTAATCATTTGCTTTCAGCAGTCTGAATGTCCGGAAATATAAATGCTTCAACGTGTCCTGTCAGTCAAACCAATGTTTTTATCACAAGAAGGAGACACACACGTTTTTCGGTACCCTCCGGTAACACGCACTAGCCCAAGTTTATGCTCGGTGCAGCGCCCCATTGTCTTCTTGTAATGAGAGGAACGTTTCCTTGTTTCCTGTAATGCATCATTTTCTTTCAGGCCGGCGTCGAAGACAAATCCCTGCACCACCAAGCGAAAGAGGCTTGTGTGGCCCTGGGGCAAATCTACATGGCACGTAATGATTACAATGACTGCTTTAGCTGCCCAACGCTCACTGGAAAAGTTGGAACTGACATTGTAGAGCACAAGCACACCTGGCTACTTATCACCGCCCTCAAACTCGCATCACCAGAGCAAGTCGAGCATATCCAGGTGAGATCTATTATAATATTTATTTGAAAATACTACAGACCACTTCCTGGTCTGAGCAGGAGGAAAAAGTAGAGTTTGCCCTCTCGCACATAGTAATAATAAACACAAAACCCCTTTATGAGAAGCAAATTATGCCATAGTAGCTCATCTTCATCGACGTAATGCCTTTCCATACTTTTCAAACAAACACCGCAGTTTTGGAACCTAGAAGATCCGGAAATTCCTATTAAACTTATGGCAAAGCCGACTAGGGTCTTCTAATATGCATGCGAAAATGTGGAGTGGCTGATACTTGTTGCCAGACGTTTTGCGAGGCGTCTTTTTAGGGTTCGAGGTAAGTGCCTGCCACCAGAGAGTTCGCAGTGCGCTTCCTCGTCATCTGAGCCCTTCGACCTGCTTTGCATTAGTCTTTGTCTGTGCATTTGCAATGTTACCTGAATACTGATACTCTCTGCTTGTATTTAGGGTGTATGGCCTTTTGCGCGCTTGAGTACCCTCACTATAAGAGATTATCCGTATATGTGCACGCTCTGTTTGCCCATCCAAAATGTACTAGTTCAAGCGCTAGTTCAAGCCGCTGACTTGCAAGCAAACTTTATTGTTAAGGACGATGGCCTTGGTTGGAAAGTTGGTAATAAATCTTCCAAATGGCATACCAGCGCCCTTTGACCGAAGATCCACGTGGTAATAATAATTTTGTACATGCTAAAGTGATTTTGCACATTTAAAAAACGTTGCACAGTATCACAACGTCACATCGGTAATATAACGGCTGCACTGAAGCTTATCACAGTTAAAGTGCAGCACATTTGAATTTTGAGGTACCACAATTGAATAGCTTTAGCATTTTGCAGAGGAATCTCCAACACAAGAACAGCTGCAGAACTAGGCAAATGTTAGCCGTCTTGACATGCAAAAGGAAACTGATAATTGCGTAAATGTGAAACGCAACATTTCACGTTTCGTTTCTTTAAATTAAAAAGTATCATTCCCCTCTGCAGTGTGAAAACGTGTAAAATATATGCGTTAGTATAACGTTTTTAGAAACAACTGGTGTTCTACGAAACGCGAAAAAAAAACAAGTATAACTTTTTTTTTGTGTCACTCGCAGGCACACATTGGTCGGGGTTCTCCTGGTGGCCCTGATGAGGCTGCAGTGAAGGCCGTTTACAAGGAGCTAAATATTCAAGAGCACTTCTTGGCTTACGAAGAACAATCCATCCGTGACCTCGACGTCCTCCTCGATCGGATGCCACGAAACCTAGCTGAGGCATTCCGCCTTCAACGCACAATTCTTTTGGGCCCTGATACTTAAGTGGGTATCACGGTCAAGCATGCTACCACAGAAAGAGAGTGTGCATATAGAACATACGAAAAACCCACAGGAGCGTCTTGAGCCCCACGTATCAACACGTTTAAAGTTAGAAAACAACACTCACGCGTAATGAAGCCGTGTAAGAAATGCAGAAATTGGCGTTCTCTAGTTACCAGGAGCACTAAGGCATCTCTCCTGCACCGTTTTGCACTCACAGCGATATCTTTCTCCAAAATTATATTGACTATAGTTCCCATAGCTAACCTGTTCAGGAACCATTTGTTTGGCATTATTGAGTACGGGTGCAGCTTTTTCGCTACCAATCGCTACCAATGCGCTTTAGTCTAATATTTTGTATTATACCAACACCCTCATAAGTCTCTGCAATAAAGAACAATATTAAACAAATATTTGTTACCTGAACATCTAATTTGTTATTTCGTGTAACCCACAAAAACAAAATTTGCAAGCTAGTTTGTAACTTTTGAACATCAAACTAATCAGCTGGATGGAGTGAAGGAGTGGTGGGTAGTCTGAGGAATGCGAGGAGGACGAAGAGATGAAAACTGGACGGTAGTGGAGGGAAAAGTGCAGTGATAAGATAATTTAAGTTCGTCAACAAAAATATGTGACACATCTATATCTATGACCAACGTTTCCACCATAATTTTTCGTTCTAGTAAGCTACTCTCCCTGGCCGAGATACAGGAGTGCAGAGGTAAGCGTGGTGCGTCTGCCTGACAGCCTAGCTGTCGGAACCTGTGAGGCTGGCGGTGGCCCACCAGACCGTGCCCAGACCACCATATACAAACGAAGAGCCACTAGAATGCTGCAAGAACAATACACCGTTCAAATAGCCAACGGCCGCGTGTACCCATATGCTGCTGCGAACCGCCACGTTGAGAAAGACTTCAGTAGTATTTCATAGGTCGTGTATGGTCTGAGACTGCCTGTGGTTCTACTCAGCCGTCGACTTGATCTAAAATTCAGTGTGCCATTTTTATGCCAACACAAGAATGCTTCGCTTGATATAGTGCTCAACTCAAACGTTGGCTTCCTAAGTAAAGAACGTCAACAAACTGCTGACCATTGGAAACAATAAGGACACCCTATGCTGGAAATAGTGCCTTTTA
Source organism: Haemaphysalis longicornis (assembly GCA_013339765.2). Taxonomy (NCBI): domain Eukaryota; kingdom Metazoa; phylum Arthropoda; class Arachnida; order Ixodida; family Ixodidae; genus Haemaphysalis; species Haemaphysalis longicornis. The sequence continues at coordinate 179,224,981 of CM023449.1, read as the reverse complement.
AAGGTGCCGCCTAGAAGTTGCCAATTTGCTCAGTTACTTGAATTGTCTCAACTACGCCCATGATGACATTCATCATGTACTACAAACTGGCCTTATACAAATATAATACTTTCGAGTGCTTTTTCCGCAACAAATAAAATGATATTGTAAAGGAAAACGCAACTGAGTAGCGGCAATCCTGTTTATTTCGTGAGCATCCCGAACCAAGCACAGCCACAAGAAACGCTGATGGGTGATGAGCAGTCGGGAAAGAAGACAAAGTGTTCCACCCTCAGACCGTTTGATGATTGGGATAATTGCAATATGAAACACAGGAGAGAGAGAGAACAACTTTTTATGAGCATTGATCAGAAGATCATGCGGGAGTGGTTTCATATTCACGGGAATTTACAGGCCGCCTTGACCACAGCTGCCCTTTCGATGAGGACGAGCTGGCCCTGGAGGGAGGGGCTAGACAGCAATGTCTCCCACTGCTCTTGGGGGTGGGGGGAAGGGAATATTAAGCTTCGCGCTCCATCGCTTGTTGATCACACTAATTCTCCCTCCATGGACGGCGGCCGCCTGTCCACATTCGCAAGGAGGAGCGACGATGGAATGTTTTAGCCGAGACACATGCACCATCCCGCAGCCTCGGTAGCGACGGTCCGTAGTGAGGCTTAAGAGGTACCGATAGATACCTGGAGATGTATTTTTTTCTAGAATGGTATACGGCCCTGTAAAACAGTGACGGAACTTTTGGTGAAATCCAGGAACGCAGATGGGAGTCCATAATAATACTTCATCACCGGGATAGAAATTATTTGCACGATGTGGGAGTCGTAAGGAAGCTTCCCGTCCTGATGACGTTAGAGAGTTCTAGCGTAGTGGCTAGCGTACGGTACGATAGCGGCGACGGGTGCCGGGAGCCGACGCCGCATGGGCGCATTCCTTCCAGGGAAGGGGTGGCCCCTGTGATATGCCCGCCCACGCATTTACAATCGGGTGCCGGCACCCGCTGCCGCTACCTTACGATATGCTATCTGCTAGGCTAAAACTCGCTATTGAGGCGTGGGTTCATCTGCAAGCTCGGGACAACCGTTCAGGCGAGAGAGAACTGTCCAACAGGCCGAGCGGACTTTGGTTAGTTCCCGTGAAAGAAGACGTGTCCAGGAGAAAAAGGAAGTGTTGTCCAGGTTACAAGGAAGAATGGGAAATAGCCCTTGGTGCATCTGGTTGGGCATTGGACAGCAGATGAGCGACGAATGAAGAAATGTGGTTCCAATTACTGTGATCAGGCGCGATGAGGCTCATGTCATGCCTAAAAGCCGCTCCAGTGATCGGTTATCTGTCTAGTGAGCTATTGAGGCGTGGGTTCATCGGCAAGCTCGGGACAACCGTTCATGCGAGAGAGAACTGTCCAACAGGCCGAGCGGACTTTGGTTAGTTCCCGTGAAAGAAGACGTGTTTGACGCCAGGTTACAAGGAAGAAAAATAGCCCTTGGTGCATCTGTTGGGCATTGGAAGCAGATGTGAAGAAATGAATTACTGTGATCAGGCGCGATGTACATGGAGTGGGCTGTGCAATAAGACAATAATGCTTGAGAAAAACGTTCTGCCGTGTCATTCAAAATGACACGAGGTGGGCTGTGCTGCAAGAGGATGTTATGAAGGAAGAATGTGGTCACTTCTTGAGACGGTCAACAGCGGTCACTATCAGCGGTAATCAGTAAAAGTCGCAGGTCCGTACAGATCGATGCCGACAATTTCAAGTGGCCTAGCAGGGAATGTGAGTGGCTGTAGCTGCACATCAGAAGGAGATGTAGAGTGCTGACGGCGCTGGCTGGTAATATATAACGTGGCGCATTTGCACACATTTGTGAACATAGCAGGCCAAAAGCGAGCCGAGATGTCGTCATACGTTTGCTGGTAGCCAAGGGGCCCAGCGGTGGCATCGTTTTGCGAGTCCTTTGAAATTTGCCGTTGCAATTTTCGGGGCCAGCAGGAGCCGACTTATCTCCAGCAGAGCGGTAACTACAACCATGCAACACTCCACCTACGCTGGCGGCGTAAAGTAACTTTCACAGGTTTCCATGTGCCGTTCAGTCAGTATACCATGGTCTTAGCAATAATGGACGTCTTTTTTCAACTTCTCCAGTTCAGTGCATTCTGCGACCGCGATGGAGTTGACGTATGCAAGCGCAAAAGTGGTAGCGGGTGATTTCAGGCAATCGTCATGTGAAGGTAGTAATAGGGGCAACGGGATATGTCAATATGTTTCTTAGCTGACTTTTATATGACAGAAAAGTATTCTGGCAAAAAAATAATTCAATGGAAAGGCATCTAGAAAGGTTCTTTAACGTCCACAACCACGCGAGTGAGTGCGTGCTAGTTTTTCACAATAGGGAAATGGCAGCCGTATAAGTATGGTTTAAATTTCTCTACAGTTCAACTACCGGACGACACTCCTGTTCTGTGATGCTGCATTTTTCGGCAGGCGTGAGAGAGCGACTGCCTTAAGCACCAGGCCGTTCACTGGAGCGATCATACTGTTAGAGAAGGACAGCCCCATGGCCTGTTCCGATGGCATCGCTATGAGGAATGGCCGGTATTGCTTCGTCAAAGTGGCGCCGCACTTGGAGAGAAGTGAGAGCGTCTTTCAGAGATGGAAAAGTTTTTCACAATCCCCGGACCTGATAAATGAAGGGTCGGATAAGCGAAGCATGTTGAGAGGCGAAGCAACAGTGGCGAGACTACGGACAAACCGACGAAAGTAGAGAGGCCAAAAAAGCTGCAGGGAATTTTTTAATTAAGCGAACGGGGAAAGGTGAGTACAGAGGAAGTTTTCTCTGGGTCATTTTTACTTGTCTGACAACATGGCCGAGAACGTTTCATGGTTTTCCCGCAAACAAGACGTTATTTGTGTTAGGCTGAAAGGCGGCATTTGCAAGGCATCTCGGAACTTTATTCATACGCTGAATATGTTGAAGTGAACTGGAAGACAATATAATGATATCATCCAGATGTCACAAGCGCGTCTTCCATTTAAGCCAGCGTAGCACTGTATCCATCAGCAATTGAAAAGTAGGAGCATTGCATAGTCACACGAGCCTAACGTCAAACTTGTTAAGGTTGGCGAGGCTGCAATATGCAGATTTCTCCTTGTCAGATTACTGCATCGGGATGTGCCAGTAGCTGGAGCGAAGTTCAAGGCTCAAGAAATACTCTGCACTCTGCAAGCAGTCCAAAGCATCGTCTATTCGGAGTATCGGTTATATATCCTTTCGGGTAATTTTGTGAGTCTACGGTGATCAACGGGGGAACGCACCGATCAATCTTTTAAAAATGAGGGTTTTCATGCCTGACAGGTGCCGTCGTTCGCCTGAGTAAAACGCACTGCAGGAAAGTCAACTTTACGCAACGGGCTTAACAAAACAATGATGATGATAAAGGAAGACATATCAAGCGCCTCAAGCAAAAACTTCCCGTGGTCAGAATCAAACCTGGTCCTTAGCGTTATGAAGCCCACGCCTATCTGATTGCGTCGTTCAGGCCAGGTCGCAGCAGGTTGCATTTTCGACTTTGCATTTGACTCAGGTTGCATGGAAGAACGCTTGCGATTTACCCATCTTTCTTATAAGAAAGGGGCTTTATTTTTTGCGAAGCAGGACTGGGGCGCGACCAAGGTCTAACGGAGGGCCGGATGATGTTTCGCTCAAGCATTTCGGAACATGGTCATCAATAATCTATCGTTAAGAAGAAGATACACCGTATGGAGATGTGGAGATCTGTGAAGATGTGGAGTCAGCAATGGCTAAAGTAAAAAACACGTATACCGTAGTTATGGGAGACTGTCAGTGCTAAAGCATGCAAGAATCAAGCTGGAGACAGGCAGTTGGGAACTATGATATGGGTTGCAAAAATAACAGAGGGGACCTATTAGTAGAGTTCACAATACGGAATAATCTACGCATCATGAATACCTTCTTCTGCAAACAGGAGAGCCGGCAGGGGACGTGGAGGAGCCCGAATGGGGATCATAAAAATAAAATCTACTTGCTACTCTGCGATAACCCAGGCGTGGCGCAGGATGTGAAAGTGCTCGGAAGGGTGAGGTGTAGTGAACACCAGTATTGGTAAGATGTCGAATTAGGGTAGACTCAAGGAGGAACCGTAACAAGCTAGTACGAACAGAAGCCGATCAATGAGCCAACAGTAAGACGAGGAAAGTTGAAGAATCCAGGATCGCGATGAAGAACCGATATTCAGCTCTAACACATGAAGCAGAATTTACAACACAGGAAGCCAGCGACAATCTTACACGCATTATCAGGGAGGTTGCAGTAGAAGTCGGAGGTACGATCACAAGACAGGATACTGCTGAACGTTACCAGGAGGTGAAAGATTTTATTGGGAAACGGCAAAACATCACAATCAACACCCCAGCTGACAGAATAGAACTAGCGGAGCTTTCGAAGGTAATTATTAAGCCTAAGACTGCTGACATACCGAAGTATATATGGTGAGGATTGAGTATGCTGTAAACAAGGGATGCAGCCTGAAAGCAGTGAAGAGGTGTCTAGGCATAGGGAAGAATCAGATGTATGCACTTAAAGACAAGCAAGGCAACGTCTTCACAAATAGAGACAGAACAGTTATAGTAGTCGAGGAAGTCTGTAGACATTTGTAACGTAGATTCGACATCCAGGATAATACCGAACGAGGAAGTAGTTCAGAGAAGATAGACATCCAACCAGTAACGACAGAATAAGTAAAGAAGGCCTTGAAAGAAATGAAACGGGGCAAAGCACCTTGTGAGGATCACATACCAGCCGACCTCATGAAGGATGGCGGGCAGATTGTACTAGATAAACTGGCAAACCTGTTTACCTAATGCCTAATGACCGCGAATATACCGGAATCTTGCAAGAACCCGAACATCATCCTACTCCATAAGGGCTTGAAAAATTACAGGCCGATCGGTTTACTGTCAGTCGTATACAACGTACTTACCAAGGTAATCGCTAGCACAATATCTGATGAGGGGTTAAATAGCTCGCCTGTGTCACCACCTCCTTTCATTACAGTAACTTATATGACAGTGCAATAAGAAGAATTATAGGCAGCACAAAATGTTAAGTTGAAAGTGTTGACGGCCCTTCATTAGTGTGTACCAACCAAAAGTAAGGTTCCTACATACGCTATGAATTTGCCCCCTTTAATGCAGGTGTTGATCAAAAATCACTCTGAAGCATTTATTAGAGCATACGTTTTCAATTCAACAATTTTTTATAGCTAAACTAAATGTGCCAAAATTGAGGCGTGTTGATCCTGAAAGAAAAATCACGTTTTATTTTATCAATATTAATAGTTCATTTTTTATGCCAAAACCACTTTGAAAAGGCTCCTAAATCCGCCATGATATTATTTTTAAGAGTTGGTAAACCTTCACCAATTGAGAATAAAACAGCATCGTCTGCACACATTGAAACTTCTGAAAAAGGAACGGACACAGGAAGGTCATTTATGAAAATAGAAAATAAAATTGGCCCCAACACCGAACCTTTAGGTAAGCCTTAGCTGCACACTGTCGCCAGTGTAAGAGCGAACCGGAATTTAACCCCTGTCAGATCATTCGAAGATATGCTGACAAACACATACGTGAAATCTATGAAGCTTTATGCATCAGTCAGAGGTGCGACAAGTGTGTAAGCAAACCGTCTGTGTTACTGAATGAATGTGAAATCATGTATATTTCGAATCAATAACAGGGCTTTACTTATCGATGAATGTGAACGCTTTATCTGACAATAACTTTTGTCCCTTCTCTGTTTTTTCGCCTCCTTTCGTTTCCCTTTCCATTGCTTTGCAGATGTGTACTTAAGCCGCCTGCAAGCAATAAAAGTTTGGTTGTTAGTCAGTGCCGTGTGTGTGTCTTCTACTCTGCATCCCGTTAATTCGCGCTGTTTTCCACGTTTTTGTAACTAGCAAGCCAAAAGAGCTAAGGGCAAAGCTCCGCGTGTTATCTTATTGTCGATACAGTATACATCTCACAACACGGGCGTGCTGGCATTTTTTCTTTCAGTGCCTGTAACTGGGCCTTTTGTTTTCTGGAGTGCCTGCACGCTCGTTAGCAACAAGAAGGTATCTGCCTGCTAAAAGCGACAATACGCAGTAGCAGGAAGGCCTGTGACCTCGCAGAGCCAGACGCGTGTTGAAGTCTCGTCGATCCCGCATCTGCCGTACTTTTCTATTCTGAAACGCCTCCTACCGCTTCGCTGTTTGCAGCACTAGCAAACTTCTAATTCACTGCGGGAGAAGTGGACAGCGCATTCCCGTGTCTTGCTGGTGTCAGAAGCATTGCACCCAGCAGGGCAAGAGGTTCATTACACTTCTAGACATTACACGACCATTTTGATTGAGAAATAAAAAAATACTTTCACATACAGTCGAACCTCGTTATATCGAAGTAGTATCGGGGCAGTAAAATATTTCGTTATATCGGATATTCGTCGTAACAATGGCGGTAAAATGGACCTTTAAACCAATCGACAATTGGAGCACGCAAAAATGCTAGTAGATAATAAGCAATTACTGTAGGCCCGAACCCGCTATACACGAGGGTAATCCTTAGCTGTCTACATTTGGCATTTGATGTAAATGAACGGAACATCGCAACGTGGAATTACAACAGAAAAAAGGCACGTTTCACAAGACAAGCCTGCGGACTAAATTTATTTGAAGAGGGTTGTGATCTTCGCCTGGCGGCTATTCACAGCACTGCCGGGTCAAGTTTTCCACAGTGTCCGCGCACGAAAGAGCCTTTTCTACATTTGTAGTTTTACAGACGGTTATCTCATATTTTCTATTTTGCTTTTTTAAAACTAGCTCTTAGTCTTGTATAACGCCCTCGCATGACCAAAATACTTCTTCCGCTATAGCTGATGTCGCGCTATAGGACCGGGCGGCCGGTTGTATGGCACCACCGTCGCTTCAGCGAACAGCGCCGCCCGTGGCAGAACCGCTCGTCCAGTTGCCGGTTTAACTGTGCATGGCTTTCTGTCGTTTTTCTGCGGTGCGGCTTGCAAAGCGTAAGAAGATCTGTAAATCTTGAGCGTGGATGTGAACTGCCTTGTGTGTGAAATACTCGCGCAGACGACGCTGAAGCCAACTGGAAGTGAAAGTTCGTTGCTTCAAGCAGATGCCTGCATGTATTATACTGCAGCTAAATGCTCCCACAAAGCCGGTGTGTGCAACCGATCTAGGAATGCTGAGTATGACGAAACGGCATCGACGTCGCACAAGCGAAAGACAAAGTATTTACCCCAAAACAGCGACGCTGTAACGGCTATTTTAATTTCACAGAGGCCGGGAATCGATAGAATAAATACCGCATGATAGTAGAACGTTAAGAAGCATTGCTTTACAAGAATTGCCTGGCTAGTTGGTACAAAAACCAATTCCTGCGTAGCTGAAGTGCCCGAAACCTGTACTCAGCTTCACAACTGAATGCTGACAAACCTACGCTTGAAAAATTGCACACCTTCGTTCGACGATTTTATCGCAAAGCTCTATTGATTTAAACTTTGACTAGTTGAGCTTCGAATTTGACCAGCACGCAGTTTGGTCTTTTGAAGGCGTCTTTGACTTTGAGATTTCGCAAAGAAAGCTTTGCGTTCAACCATCATAATCATTAGTAGACGATTGTTCTGTTTAATTTTGAACGAAATGTGCGTGTCGGAAATGTGTCTGTGCTGGAGGACTCGGGCTGATGCACCCATATTTGAAACTAATCGCGCGTTCTTCACCAGGCATTACACGGGCTTTAATAAAGCTGCGGCAAAGTGTTCTTACCCATCCAAGTCGTGACGCAGCCACCATTCCGAGCAGGCTACCTCGGCGATGGTGTTGATATGAGCGCAATGGCGGAGCCAGGCGCAGAGTGCTGGGCTGGCTGCGCATCATGCGTAGGCGTTAGAAGGGGCGTTAGCCAAGTTGTGTATATACTGGCCCACCCGGCTTGCGTCACCGTGCGGGCGTTCTTTAGTAGTGAGGGCTGCCTGTGTGCTCCTCGGGAAACGAAGCAACGTTTCCACCTTTGCCCGGCCTGCGGTTACTCAATGTGGCGCCGAGGAAGGATCGGCACCAAGCTTCTAAATACATTGACTTCGACCGCCGTCCACACCACGGGCCCTATTCTCTACTTCATAAAAGCTGCAAAGCTATGACTGCAAGGAACAAGGTTCCGGTGAATATGAAAATTGCTTCCGACACCGCGCACACCCGACGTGTTGATCACAAAACGCCAGAGGAGCCCCTCAGAGTCAACAAAATGAACGCAGCGCTTAGTTGAAGGTTGCTCAGAGGCACGCTTTACATTGTGCAACTCGGGCAAGGGCTCTGGGGGACTGCTTGAAAGCATTTCCTGATTGCAATTGGGGATGAACTATTTTGGTTCTGCCTGTCACCTCTTGCTTCTACTTTTCCTTCGAAAGTGGAGTGGGGAATTCACTGCATCGCCTGTAGTTGTACTTGAGCCTCCCGTTTGAAAGACGAAGAATTTACGCCTCCCTCCGTTATTTTTTCGCTCTGCTGCGACGAGGCAGCGACAGGGGAAATTGGCAGCACGAGCGCTCAGCCATTCCTCTGGCGTGGCGTCGAACACTCAATCCTTCCCTTCTAAGCCAGGCGGTAACCCCAATGTGCACCTCGTAGGTAGACAGAACGGAGACTAAAAAGTCCTGACTGGGCACTTCGCAGCCTCCATGCGCAAAATGAGCGTACGTCTGTCAGCATTACGGAGCGGTTTCAAGCAAGCGCGATTCTGGTTCATTTTAGCTTTTTGCAAAACTATAATGTACTTCACAAGCTTCTGTATAGGAAAAACCGGTGCCGATTTCACCGTAGCTCTTTGTTTGGTGAGGAAGCGGAAATTTTCCGGTCTGACCATAGCAAATCCGAAGATATTTCTACCACTATTGCCGCACCTGAGCAGCGTCCGAAATCGCACTACAATCTCCCCATCGCTTCGCCTTCAGATCATCCCTCCCAGGTACGCACCATTGGACAAAATTGTCCGGCTCCGGCCATTCGCAATGAAAACGTTTAGGAACACCCACTTTTGGGGCGAAGGATTAATAAAAGCTCGTTCATTACCGATTTCTTGTTTTTTTATAAAGACAAACGTCGTTGTTCTGTCCAACCCTGGCTTCAACCCTTGCTTTTACCCTGGCCCATGAAGTTGGCCCATTAGCTTGCGATATACATCCTAATTGGATAAATTCTAGTGAATTCGTTCTGACCTTTTACGTGGTACACATTTTAAGGTTACATTAGCCGAAAACCGCATTCTCAGTTTTAGTCTCTTGTAATGAATGGGCGCCCGTGGGTTTCCCACCATAGGAGAGGGAGATCACGATTTTTAATGAGTCTGGCTAGGTCGGCCTAGCTAAAGCTAGGTATTCTACACATGAAGAATGAATCTGTAGAAAAATGCAGTATGCAAAATCTGTTTTCTCTGTTTTGGAAACTGTAAAAAAATAGCCATTTTAAACTAACAAATTGGCAGTTTTAAGGTGCAGCAGAGCATGCTGTCTCATGACGGAAAAAATTGCCGAGCATGCGATCAAATGGAAAGAAGTCATTACGAACCTACCTACAGAAAACTACGAGACAGCAGGGCAGCATGGCACAGGTTGAGTACGCTGCGAATAATGTACCTCTTTTTCAGTAGCGGCCTATGCATGGGCGGGCTGCCGGTCCGCTATTCTTAGCAGTTGCCTAAGGCAATGTAAACGAATGGCCGCACCCCCAGTTTGCTGATCGGATGGCAGCCATGTTTTTAAGCGCTGTACCTCCTTATTTACCTGTTCAAAAAATCGTACAAAGGAAAGAAGAAAAGACGGTGGAAGCTGACCACTCTGTAAGCACATGTGGCTATTATAGGGAGGGAGTAGCAAAGTTAACAAGAAGCACAGAAAAAGGGGTCCCGCGCAGTGACGATCAGTTTCGGGAATGTGTGCTTCCTTGCGTATACTGAATGTGTACTAATTTTTCGACAGCCATACTTCTTGAGGGGCGTGCCTGACCTGCCATTTTTGGTTTGCCGGGGCGGCCGCTAGGAGGACCGGTGCCGGAAAAAGGTCCCTTGCACGCCAAATGCAGGCCGGCGAAACACTCCCGAACTCCGGAAGAATGCCGGTACCATCATCGTTCCTTCCTTGGACTCTCCGGTATCTGCACAATGACAAATATTTGGAGACACCCCGGCATTTGCTTAAGTTTTATTGCATTACCTAGAGGCATCGAAACTATGCTCTGCGAGCCATCCAAGAAGTACTGCCATTGCGACGATATCTTGCAACATATGGATGATCATCTACAAATTGACGCCATCTTCCTCGACTTCTCGAAGGCCTTGGACCGTGTCCCACACTATCACCTGCTTGCAAAATTATCTAATCTTGGAATCCCCCCGACACTGATTACTTGAGTAGAACATTTCTTAAAAGGACGCGTACAATACACAACTGCTAACTCTCATGACTCGCAAATTTTTAGTGTTACATCCAATGTCTCCCAGAGAGCAGGCTTATCCCCCCTATTATTTTTAATCTACGTCAACGACCTGCCATCTAACACAAAAACCAGGCTTCGGCTTTTTGCGGATGACTGCGTCATCTACAATGCCATTCGTAACCCTAGCAATACCACTGATCTTCAGGAAGACATTGACACTATCGTTGCATGGTGTGAAAAATGGCTCATGTCTCTTAACCGTAATAAGTGCCAATCAATGTCCTTTTCCCGTAAACGCAGCATCACAAATCACGCATACCATATCAGTTCAAATGAAATAACTCGAACAGACTGCTATAAGTATCTAGGCGTTCACTTAACATCGTCATTATCATCGGTCACTCACATTTAAACATAATGCGCACACGCCTCACGCACACTTGGCACTTTGCGCCGCAATCTCAGATCTGCATCGCCAGCTATTACAAAACTTGCATATCAGACATACGTTCGGACTAAATTGGAACACGCTTCATCTATCTCGCACTACTCACAAGCATATCTCACCTACGAATTAGAACCCATCCAGAATCGCGCTGCTCGATTCATTATGTCAAACTACTCGCGTAAATCTAGCATCACTGAACTCAAACGTACACTTGACCTTCCATGTCTCCAATCACGTCGAATTATTTCGCGTCTGCTTGCTTCACTCGTTCTACTATCACCCACTAGCCAGGTACCCTCGACTTCAACCCCCGGCCAGAATCTCGCCGCGCCTCAACCATAGCAAACCAATCGCACACATTCAGCGCCGCACACCATCGATGAACGATTCTTTTTTCCCTCACGCAATAACCCTGTGGAATACCCTACCCGACAGTATTGTTTCGTCTGCCGACCGCACGACTCTTTGCGAGAAACTAACAATACATTTGACCTAAATGGTTTTTGTTAAAATGACTTGCTACTTGAACCATGTTAGTAACAAACTTTTAGTGACCCATGCATTCTGATGCTTATTACTTATGTATATTGCTCTTTTATTTCCACTCTACGATTTTGAATATTTTTCTGCTGGCTTGTTTCCTTTCTGAGCGATGTTTTTCTTCCATTTCTTCGTCTTTTTTCCCCTTTTTTCGGTCATTTGTTTGATGAAGAGTCCCTCATATATTGTTTGCCCCCGCCTTATGTAATGCCTCCGGGCCCTTAAGGCTTCAATAAATGAAATGAAATGAAATGAAACTTCAACTGCGAAGCTGAACGCCTGCGTCGATCGGGAAACAAGGACATCAATAAATATCCGGTGGACTTATATTCTGTGAGGGGTACACCCCTGTTTCCAGGCGGTTGTCGGGAACCCTCGAACGATGCCACGTTGTCACACGCGGGATCAGGCTAAACGAATGCATCCGAAACGAATTCAGGCTAAACGAGGGGTAAATTGAAGATGTACCAATTGTTTAGCCTTCATTTGTTTCGGATACAACGGCCCGTACTCATCACACTTCAGCTGCATCGCGCGCAAAAAAAATGCAGAAATTCAGACAATTTCAGGGGGCACGACATCGGCAGTCGCACCATGCTCACCATTCTGACATTCCAGGTGCTGGCATGCTGGCTCCCCGTCAGCACTTGCCCGACCCTGGATCCACAGCTGCTGACTGGACCCTGCGACATCGAAAGCCCTTACCTCGTCGAAGCGGAGCAGCCAGAACCCCCAAATCTGGCTCGCACTGGGACGTTCGCCTGGCAACGACCGTCAACAACAACAATGTCAGAAGTCACGTGGCCTGAGCGCGGCGTACATAATCTGTGCGACAACACCTACAACTCGGGGCACGACATCGTCAGTCGCACCATGCTCACCATTCTGACATTCCAGGTGCTGGCATGCTGGCTCCCCGTCAGCACTTGCCCGTCCCTGGATCCGTAGCTGCTGACTGGACCCTGCGACAGTCGAAAGCCCTTACCTCGTCGAAGCGGAGCAGCCAGAACCCCCAAATCTGGCTCGCACTGGGGACGTTCGCCTGGCAACGACCGTCAACAACAACAACGTCAGAAGTCACGTGGCCTGAGCGCGGCGTACATAATCTGTGCGACAACACCTACAACTCGGGGCACGACATCGTCAGTCGCACCATGCTCACCATTCTGACATTCCAGGTTAGTTACCTCAACCGTACTAAAGAATATCGCTCTAGCAATCGCTATGTTATTGCGGTGTCGTGCCCCATCGCCCTGTACTTCCACTGTATCAACTGTGCCTGTTATCCCACGCTCGCGCAAGGCTTACTGAGCCAGCTACTGTTACTACTTAGTGGAGACGTAGAGCTAAACCCCGGTCCCACTAAGGAAATCACAGCCATTCTAACCGCGAATAAAGAGCTTCAGGATCAACAGACTGCCACCCGCGCAAAATTCCAAAAACTGAAGGAAGCCCATGAAACGCAGGAAGGTATCATATCAACGCTGTCCAGCAGGGTGTCTAAGCTAGAGGCCTATCACGAACATCCTAACGCCGCAACCATCAGTGTAGAATCGGGCATTCTAAAACAAGACATTGCTGTACTCAAGGCAGCAAGTGTTGATGTGAGCAACCGACTGCGCAGAAACAATCTACTTTTCCTTGGAATCGACAAAAATGACAAGGAAACGTGGAAAGACTCGGAAGATAAAGTTCTGGCGTTTTGCAAGGAACAACTGTCATTTGAAATATTTCCGAACAGTATCGAGCGAGCGCATCGCATCGGAACACCTTCCTTTGAAAAAAAGAGGCCCATAATAGTTCAATTTATGAACTTTAAGACCAAAGAGGAAATACTGTCTTGCGGCCCCAAACTAAAAAACACAAACTTTGCGATAAGAGAGGAGTTTGCCTTTTCCACCCGTCTTGCTCACTCAAAGCTTTTGAAATTCATCAGGCCTGCGCAATGTGCATTTAAACTTCGTCTCGACAGGCTGCATGTTGGCAAGAAATGCTATTATTACAATTCCGCCTCCGACTCCGTCCTAAAATGTACTAGAAAACTTGAAAATCTAACACAAATCGAAGAGTAAACCACTAACCCGACCGGAAACAGTAAATGACGTGATTCGCCCCGCCCCAACCATAACGACACCCCTCGGCATTTGTCATACTTGAACTTTTAGCATTGCATTCACTAATATACGCAGCCTAATACCAAAGCGCGACCATCTTGACAGTTTCATATGTGACGCTAATGCAGACATAGTCATCCTAACAGAAACGTGGCTACACGATGACATTCTTGACCGCGAAATCTTCCCGCTTAATCCAAACTTCACTCTGTATCGCCGACACCGAATCGGTCATAGAGGGGGTGGCATTCTGATTGCTGTAAAAAACACCATATACTCATCACTTGTATGTCACGACGACACAATTGAACTAACCTGGGTGCAAATTCATTCCCACGGAGTAAAAACCATTTTCGGCGTATCCTACAGACCACCTGACAGTGAACCGACATTTTGCAACCTGCTCAGCCGCTCCCTAACCGCTATCTCTAAGACGTATCCCGATGCTCCTATCTTCCTTTTTGGAGACTTTAATTTCCCTCAGATTACTTGGCCCCAGCTCTCCATGCCGAGCAGATCCCCTTCGAACGAAGCTAACCATTTTGTCAACCTGTCACTCGATTTCTCCCTTCAACAAGTAATAACCTGTCCGACTAGAGGTAATAATACGCTTGATTTGCTGTTAACAACGCGCCCCGATGACGTTACAAGCGTGACATCATTGCCCGGTTTGAGTGACCACGATTTACTCCATATTACCATAGCACTGCCATTAGGAAAGAAACTCCCAGCAAAAAAAGTAATAACGGATTTTAACAAAGGGAACTATGATGCCATTAATGATGAGCTTGCTACTTTTTACGGCGACTTTTGTAACGCATATTTAGCCCGCTCCGTGAACGCTAATTGGGAGTTGTATGAAAACAAACTTCTTGAATTACAGAACAAATTCATACCAACGGTAACCGTAACCTGCGACTCGAACAATCAGTGGTTCAGTAGGCAATTGAAATCCATTCTAAACAGGAAAAAACGTCTCTACAGATGAGCGAATCAAAAGAACAACCCGGCCACATTGGATAAATACCATGCGTGCGCCAAACAGTACATTACAGCCCTTACCGAAGCAAAAAACAAATTTTTTTCTTCTGATCTAATATCAATTCTTAAAATTGTGCGATTGGCGGCCGCCTAACTGACCTGTCGCAACGACACATGACTGTACGATGTAATGGGGCCTCTAGTTCCATTTGACCGCATCACTTGAATGCTAACGTGCAGTTAACGCACTGAAAATTATGTTTTATTGCTGGCCCGTATGACGTCATTCTTGCTCGTAACACGTCCCTGTGGCGCAAAATTTGAAAGTTTTTAAATACTTCTTGCTTTTTTTTCGTTAAAAAACATCTTTTGTGGCTGCAATGGAGCTGAGTGAGATACTGAATCCTAGTTCTTTCAAATTAAACAAAGTTGTATTTTCTCTTCATGGCTCCTTTAAAACGAATCCTAACAAATTTTGGCGCATTCTATCACCCAAGTCTAGGTGCGAACAACTACAACTAACAAGTGCTGATGGTGAACCCATACACAGCAATCAATGTGCAACCGTACTGAACAATTATTTTACCTCCGTGTTTACCTCTAGCTCCGAAACCATCCCACAATTAGAACCTCCTTCATGCGACACCTTCCCAGATATACTGATCAGCCCTGAGGGAATAACCAACTTAATTCGTAATCTGAAGCTGTCATCGTCGGCAGGCTGGGACAAGATTAACAGCAAACTGTTAAAAAACACCGAACACTTCTCAAGCCTAATCCTCTATTTATTATTTACACAGTCATTACAATCAGGCGTCGTACCAGACGATTGGAAGATCGCCCAGATTGTGCCTATCTTCAAAGCTGGTAACCGCTCACTAGCAACCAACTACCGCCCTATTTCCCTAACGAGTATTCCTTCCAAGCTACTTGAACACATCCTAACTTCTAATCTAATGGCTCACCTGGAATCTGTTAACTATTTTTACGCGCACCAGCATGGCTTTCGCAAACACTACTCATGTCAAACACAGCTTGCAGAATTCACCCACGACTTACTACAACAAATGGACACTAACCTTGAAGTAGACGCTGTCTTTTTAGACTTCTCAAAAGCCTTCGACCGTGTTAGCCATAACCATTTACTTGCTAAACTATCTACCTTAAACATTCCTTCTAACTTACTTTCATGGATAGAACACTTTCTGAAGGGACGCACACAATTTACCTCTGTTAATCATCACAAGTCCGATCTAACCAACGTAACATCCGGTGTCCCGCAGGGGGCAAGTCTATCGCCTCTACTTTTTCTAATTTATATAAATGACTTACCCTTAAACATCACTTCAAAACTCCGACTTTTTGCTGACGACTGCGTTTTGTACACAACTATTGCCGCCACAAACGATCATAGCACCCTGCAAACTGCCTTAGACAACATCTCCCTCTGGTGTAACAAATGGCACATGCCATTAAACTTAACAAAGTGTAAATTCCCCTTTCTTTTTGTTTGTGTATAAAAATTGCACATCTCTGTTTTCTTACCCATATTTTAGTGTGAGACTATGCATAATGGTATAATACCCTAATCTTTTTTTCTATGTTCGCTATGTTTTCGCATCTTGTGTTCTGTATCACGTTACAATGCCTTGTATCACTACATTGGACACTGTATTAATAGCCTTTGGCTGCGGGTCCAAGCAGTTTTCTTTATGTTTCGTTCTTGAAATGTACACAAAGTGAAACGAAAATTGAAATTGAATGAATGATCATTTTCAGAGAATTAGAGAGCCAAGGCGAATTGAAAACAACTGCGGAGGTCGGCTCCACAAGGGTCCACCTACAGAACCTACTCTCCTCTTTACTGCTTTGCTACCTCGACCCACAACACGACTTCGGACTATCTCCACTAAACCCTTCCAGGACAAGCGCCTGTTTCAACCGGTGTCTAAATTTGGCGCGTTGTTGTGAGCACCGTCACTTCCCATGTCAGAGAAATGAAAGCTCTTGAGCGCTTTATGCCCAGTTAACGAGAGGAAAACGGAAATTCGGGGCGTTGTCGCAAGGAGCTCCATACGGGAAGGTCAAACCCTCTATTTGTATTCATTCCCGAGGCAATCCCCGGTCCGCCCCGGCTCCCCAACCACAATTTCTTGGGTATACACTCATAATGGTAGGTTTTTTTCTTGGGTTTCGAATGTAACACCACCACCTTGAGGCGTTGGCAATTTTTTAAAGTACATATCAGTGATTAGCGGTAGGGAAAGCCAGACCGGAATATTTTCTGCATACGCTGCAGTACGGAACCCTCGTTGGCGATCGTCTTCAAGCGCCCCAGATAAACGGAGGGGCACCAGGTCAATTTAATTCACTACACAGCCTATAACCCATCGTTCATAAATTGCCGGTAAAAATGAACCGTTACGCAAGATAATTCGTACATTCCTGTGATCTCATCGAAATGTCCATAACCTTTCTCTATCGTTTTAAAATGAGAAAACAGTACAGTCTGTATGGGTTTCAACTATCGCCACCTGCAAGCAGATTTGTACCATTGTGCATCCCTCGGCAAATTCCAAATTCTCTTGTTTCAGCGGAGCGTTCACAAGCCCGGACCTTCCAAGTCTTTTCATTGAAGTTTCGGTCACAAGAGAGCGTTTACAAAATGGTACTTTCCCGTACCGAAGCCGCCACGGGTTTCCCTATTAGCCTTGCCCTCTGGCCTTTCCATGACGCCAAATGCCAGACTAGAGGCACCAATCATCACGAGCCAATCAGTGATAATGTCTGTGACATCGCGGGGGCCGTTTCAACTGCATCCATAATGTGCCTACGCGCCAGATAGACGCCACTGTTGCCGGGAACAGGTGCCCGATGAAGGAGTAGCGTCAGCGAGGCGCCACCGGGCTCCATCCCATCGTCCACCACGATTGGCATCTTGTAGACCAACCGCCCCATTTATACAAATGCGCAGGGGCCCCATTACCTGCAATTACGCCTGCGCGGAAGCAGACCTACAACCTGTACATGCGGAACGTAATGGCAAGAGGCGAAACCTCATCCGATGCCCGTCGTGTTGCAGGCGCCATTCATCGACATCCTCTCAGGGTGTTATGAGCTGCATAACCCTCTCCCACCCCTCGCTACGAAAGGTAACCTGTGTAGGTGGAAGCCTTTAGTAAAGCCTCACCGACAGGGTTCCGGAAGAACCATGCATGCGTCTAAATTAAATAAACATACCTCACGACATGCTATAGCGATGGGGCCGAGCAAAGTAGAGAACCTCCGATGGGTGAGTAATGAAAAGTAAACCCAACAAAAAGAAGGAAATATTTCTGTTAGCCTGAGTTTGGTTGTGTTGCTGGCACCGCTTGTGCCACAATCTATTGCACAAAATATCTAAATCGATATTAGTTTCCAGATGAATTCCTTCCCTGGCCAAAAGAATATAAACACTTGGAAGTTTTTCAATTCATCTGCCCGCAAATGTGCATCCAAGCAAACAGCTCTGGACCTCAATCGTAAACAAAAAGAATGACCTTATTTGCGGGTATCATCCACAGTCTGCAGCAGAAAGCTGTGGTATTTAAGCTTATGGCTTACCCGTATATTAGCTGCGCAGCCCTAATCTTCTAGGTAGTGCGAAAAAAAAAAGAGAAAAAAGTCTGCATGTGTAGCTGATGGACGGCGACATAAGCTTTTTTTCATACAAGTGGTTCGTTCACCTCTTTCGCCTTTGTATGCTAAATTTTTGCAAATATAACAGAAAGCGAATTCCTATCTTCCCCACTTCTTTAGCTATTGTGCTGATGTCAATGTCGCATAGATATACTACGGATATTTCCCCTCCGCCGGCGAAAAACAACTGCTGGCGATAACGGGTATCAAGTCGCCCCGTGTGTGTCATCGGTTATCTCAACATAGTTCACCCCAGCAACACAGCTCCAGGTGGAGGTAGCAACTTGGCAAAAAGAGAAGTGTCGGCGGTGCCCGTTAAACATCTCCCTCACGTGCTCTTCAGTGGGTATTCGAGGCCTAATGTGTTGCTGCATAGCGGATCGAAATAGCGCTTGGAAAGTTTTCTGACGCGCCCTCAATATTATACTGCGGCGTGGTTTAGGCCGATAGGTACGCTTGAACGTGGGTGCCAAGTGGCGTCAACGAGAATTGTTTTGCTGCAGAAATAGGTGTCTATCTTTTCGCAGGTATAGGTTACAGTATAACGTGGGGTTGTGTGTTTCTTTACGTCGCTACGTTGGCGGAAAGGTGTGCATCGGATTTTAATACGCATTTTTTCTGGACACTTATCGCGTGACACTTAGAGGTCTTTTTTTCGTCATTCGGTTTCCCAGCGAAAGAAAGAAAATTAACTAATGCTTCAGACTACGCTAAAAAACGTAGAATGCGATTCACGGACCTACGACCACATGATGCTGCATCCAATTCCAATTCGCTGGAAAGTACGACATGCGTGATACGTCGGGCATGCATTGAATCCATTGCGCATTGACTGGATGATGATCTGTTGAACTGCGTGCCTGAGAGTGCCCTGGTTCACTGTGCTTGTTGTTCTTTATGTTTTTGTCCTCGTAGACGTATCGTAACTTTTCCCTACAAATTGTTATTCTTCTAGAAGCACAAAAAGAAACCGCTGACTTTTCTGTTTTCGGTTTGAGCTGTACTTTTGAGCTTGTTTTTATGTGCTACCATCCCGCTACTGCAGTGTAATCTTACCCATCACCTACAATGTTACTGGTTACGAAACAAGTTTTCTAAAGTTCGGTGGGCGACGGATGGCTGCTGAAATTCTGTAAGGCGCATTCCTCAGTAAAACGACGTTTGGCTACACGAACAGTGAATAAAAATAAAATGGCGTTGTATCTGTAGCAGTAGGAGTATATGTAGCAGTAACCAATTATGAGGCGAAAACCTTGAATGTCTAAGCTGATTATGGCAGACGGTTCCAAAGCAGAATATACAGTACAGGAAAAAGAGCAAGGATGTTGACTGATACATGGGAAACAAAGAGAAATTCATCGTATTATCTAGACTCTCCTGACAACCTCGAGAGCACACACAATCAATCCGTGCTTTGTGACTCCAACTTTGCTTACGTGTCGTATTGTTGGACTTCTGGGTTTCGACGGCTGCGAATATTTTTACCCACCGCCGCTAAAGCTGGAGAAAACAGGGTTTTTTAAATCATTTAAAAAGCATTTACATCTTACATGCTCATCACCTTTCAGTGCCCCATTTATAACAATCTCATTTCACGAGGCATTCGAGTTTTATGGTATTATGTACAAAACTTAGCGATCTTTCGTCAATGTTTACGCAGTTCTAGTTAAAACTTCGAACATGAGGTCGTTAATTGAACGAGTCGCTGTCGGACGTACTCAGAAAATAGCAACACGAAAAAATTATGCTCCTAACGGCTACTATACCAAGACTGCACTTAAAATAGGAAGTTGTGTTTTTAAACCTCTGTATAAATCTAGCGCGAAATGACATTACCCCGACAGGGAGCCCTTCGCAGAACCACTGCGTATATCGTTCATGACAGAGAACTTTTTATCCACTTCTTTATAAATTTCTTTTATTCAAGCACTACAAAATCTGTTTTTCATCTCGCAGTGAAGCATTTAATCATACACAACGTTTGCCGATTAGGGGCGGGTTTTACTGGAAAGCGAACTAAAAGGCGAAGTTGATCCTCAACAAGTAATACCGCGAGCTAACAAAAGACTAGTGCATTGCCACGCGGCACCAAGTTATAAAAAAATGGAGATTTGCTTTTCTGATGGAGGCGAAAAGCAAAAACGCCCGTGTATACGAGATTTCGGCGCACGATAAAGATCCCCAGGTGGCCAAAATTAATCCGGAGCCCTCCACTACGGCGCGCCTCATCGCCTGCTTTGCGTCGGCGCGTTAAACCCCACAATCAATCAATAAAAAAATGGCTCCAATCCACACTGTGAAGGTGGTTGGAAAACGAAGCTGTAAACAACACCCACACCAATTGCCCATGCGACGTCACTTGAATTCACACACGTGGCTCCACAAAGACGAAACGAGAGATTCTGCCAGCCGTTACCTATGGGGCGGCGGCCCGAACGCAGCAGCAGCGTCGGCCCCGGCCGGGCTAGAGCGGCGGACGCCGCCGCTGTAGCCCGACCGTGAGTCGTCAGAAAGAAAACGGCAAGGAGCGTCATTCGAAGGGTGAGACAGCGGAACCTAGCCACCCTGATGTGCTAGCTCGGGGCTACACCACAGCGCGACTCAAGCGCCGACAGCGAAACAAATCGGCGTGTTAGCTTAGTGATTCCCATTTATACCGATTTAACCTAGTTAGTTTAGTAAGTTTGAGAATTGCAAGAGAGTTGAGGGAACTCTTATAACCGCTATTTATCAGAACCAGTTGCTCCTTTCGCCTTTTAAAATACCGGTTAAAACAAAACGGAACAAAACACACTCGGCAACATATGTTTTTCACAATTCAGGCATTTTTTTAACAATGCAGGCTCACTGTGTAGGGTTTATTTTCAAATGCTTACATGTCATCGTCTATACGCAGGGCCCAAAAACTGAACACATCCGAGCTGCAGCGACCGTCGAAGCTGTACTCCGCAAAGGATCGGCCGCTTTTAGAAGCGAATGAGGTTATGCTGTCAACTGTGACGGAAATGGTTCTTCGAGGGGCGCGAACGCACGAGATGGCGGACGCCTTGCGGGAGGCACTCGAGTGCATGGCTCCCCGAAAACAAATTGGGTCCAATCGACGCTGTGACCTCCACCTCCACCTGCGGGCAAGATTTCACACCGTAAGTACTCCGTGCAAAGAAATGTGCTCACAAATCAACGAAAGCAAGAGCACGTAAAGAAACGTATTTGAGCGCTTTCTTTTTGAGCTTATTTTTTAGTTCGGGTCCTGCGGAGTGGCCGGGGGACTGTTGCTATGAGTTTCCTTGTAGATCGAGTTGTTCCGTTCTGAGCTTATTGAGGACTATTATCAGCAGTAAACAGAAATTAGCAAGGGACGTTTTAGTACAGCCTGTTCACAGAAAGTCTGCCGTCCATGTTTACACAATTGAGAAATTTGCGAAGTGTATCCAGAGAAGCAGCTTTTTTTTCTGTTCGCAGCAGCCGCTCACAGCCGCGCATGCTCACAGCTGTGCGAGGAAAGAACCCGGTTTGTGGCATACACGCATCCGTGTCTAATGCGCGTGGCCGGGCCGGACGGCGAGAAGCCGAGTAGCCTGCCGCGCAAGTGACCGCAGTTCGTGATTTTGGTCAGTCGCATGTCACCACTCTGTCATATAAAGCCAAAAGTCATGAAAGAGTTTATGCCGCCTGTTTGGAAGCAACCAAAAGTGTTAAAAGCGACCCATGTAATCTTCCGTTACAAGTGGCTGTAGCGACACTGAGTGGTTTATGACCGGGGACTTTAAATGATTTATCCATCTAAGACAAACTGTACAAGAGTCGTCGGTAAGTTCGCTGCACCATTTTCTCATCAGTTGCCGTTCGTGCCGCCACAGAGAACCAAGAACCGGAAAAAAAGAAAGAAGAAGGGGGGAGGGGGGAATCGTAGAGAGGCACCCAGTTCCTCGCACGACGGCCGTGTTCGCCTCTCTTCGTTTATTTGATCACTCCCCCAAAACTTCCTGAAATATTAGGACGTTCCACCCTTCCTCTTTTGTGTTTCCTAGCATCTTCTCCCCTCCTTGCTGCATTCTTTTCATAGAGTATTCACGACTAACACGTGTGCGCGTTTCGAGAGGCCCTTAGGACACTTGTGGCGGCGTGAGAATTTACAAAAATGTGCCCAAAGGCAAGGCAGAACAGCAAGTGAGCGGGCACACGTGGGCTGATTGGCGGGTTGTGCGTTTAGCAGCAGCAATTGCGTCTCAGCACTATTTAAACGAGTTGCTTTTAGATGTCTGGAGTATTAATGAAGCCAGTACTTTTTACGTGCTGGTACCTGCCGCTAACTGGTGTTCATATTCTTTTTTCTGTATGTTAAAGACGCTAGAATTTACAACCATTTTCCGCTTCCCTCGTTAATAAAATGATTGCATTTTCTGTGGACAGGAAAAACTATAAAATTACCCTTGATGTCCGGTGGAGAGCAAGAAAACTAAATACATGTGGAAGCAGAAATCGACTTTCCTTGCGTTGCTAGTTTTGATCGCCTTGATTATGTGCCTACCGTACAAGACCTTGTAGTTTTAAGCACGGCTTGTAAACATTTAGTTATATTTGTTTTCGAAATAAACTTACTTTTCCGTTCCTTTAAAGGCATAGTTGAGTGCACACGCCAATCTAATGGCTTTTATGCAAGCCTTCTACTACCTTCTTGACCATGCATTTTTAAACTGTTTTGCTGCGAACTATTTTTTAAAACGCAATCTCTGAAGAAGGCGACACCGAAATGCGGAACACAGAACAATAATTACAGTTATCATTATTACTACTAATCTTATTTTATTAGCTTCTTGTGGGGTCACAGACCAGGATTGTCCAAGTTAGTCGAAAACTTGGAATGACCATGATTTGAAGTTAACTCAAGCACCCCCCCAAAAAAAGAGGTAGCTTAACGCTAAGAATTCTGTTGTTTGTTTGATAACCTACTCCTCTTAGCTGGGTCTTTTTTTGCTAATTTCCGCTAATTGTCATTTCTAGATTATCTCCAAACATTACCTCCCTCCCACCCACCAGGCTTGCTTTATAATGATGTTGAAGATTCAATGCCACGTGCCAATATAAAATATATGCTTAATATTACATACATTCTCTTAGGTCCTTCAAAGTGGCGTTGTTTGCATAACGTTTTTTTTTTTCAGTTTTCCTTTGAATGGGAAGCTAATAAATTCTTCCTTTTGAAAAAGGTTGCCACGGTTGGAGGAAAGGCCTGACTGATTTATCAAGCATTTGGCTCTGAAAAAGCAGTGTTTCACTCATATCTTCCCTTGTTTTCTTTTCTTTTTACTGCAGGTGCTGGCGAAATTCCCCGCCTGGGAGAACTCGAAGTACGAGGACTCTGATACACAACGCTGCATCTACACTGGCTATGGAGGTGGCTGGAAGTCATTCATTCCATGCTGCTTATTAATGGCGAAATTGGCAACTCGGCTGATGTGTCCAAAAAACAAATTTCAAAATTCCAATCTGTATGCGTACGTGCTGTTCTTTTTAGTTATTTGTTGGCCCCCATTCAGGGCAGGGCAGGTTTAGCTTTTCACAATCGAGCTTATGTTTAGGTTAGAACCTATTACACTTTTCGAAAGCACAAAACAAAATTTTCTAGCTTGAACGTTAACAAATCCGTTTAAGACACATTGCAATGGCATCTCTCTATGTATTTAGGTTTTTACTCAGTATACACTAGTAACACATTTTGAGCATGTTTCGAACAGTATTTTCTGTCCATTTAAAATCCATTACTGGCGCATTTTGTATCTATTTAAAGTTACATTTTTTATGCATCTAAAATGCATTACTGGAGCATTTTGTCAGTATTTAAAATGTATTTTCTGCGCATTTTTAGTTAATTTAAAATGCATTGAATATATATTTTCTATTGTATTTGGGCGATACATTTGGAATACATTTTAAATGTATTTAAAATGCATATGCAGTGTCGACAAACTGAAAAATAAATACAAAGTCATGTATGTAATAAATGCATTCAAAATACATAAAAAGTATGGCTTCTTTTCGCTAAGGCATCTACATCTGCTGCCATGCATAGCTTTAATTCCAAAACGCTAAAAAAACATCCGTGTTTCCAACAAAACTCTTTATCCTGTCTTTTGTGCTGTTTTTTCGTTGAAGCAGTACGCACCAACTGGCCCGTGTTGCCTATCTTGTACAGTTCTGTTTCTCTTATTCTAACCAACATGGGTTGAAGAAACGCCAATCACGTGAGATGCAATTATTGGAGTTCGCGACTGACTTCCCATTAACACTAATACTGACCAGGAAACTGGCTGTTTATTTTTGATTGGCCGAGTACCCCATCGCCGCATCATTTTTAAACTGTTTGCAATTGAATTAGATTTACGAACCCCTCAACTTTCTTTCACTTTGACAAACGTTTACAGCCTTTAAATATACAACTTCTCCCACATGTTAAGTTACTTCCGGTATACCAAAAAGAGCGTTCTTTGACCCTTAATCTTTAAAATATACATAAGTGACTTGCCCGAAAATGTATCATCTCACATGCGACTTTTTGCCAATGACTGCATTATCTACCAGTAAATTTCAGTGATTATGATCACTTTTCCATTCAAAAACACGTGGACGTAATTTCTAATAGGTGTAAAAACACTCTTAATGATTCCAAACATCAAGAAGTGTAAGGTGGTCTCTTTTAGCCGTAAGCGTGAGAAATTAAATTTTGGACTGCCGCACAAATAGCACCTAACTGGATCGCGCGTCATCCTGTAAATACTTCGGCGTTACACTCACAGAGTCCTTCTTAACAATACGGCGCAACAGAAATAAAGACTTAAGCTGAGGCGCACAGGACGAGCGCTGACTTCCAACTGAACTTTTATTACAAAAACAAGCTCTATTTATACGCACGCATGCGCACTACTACGATGAAACATTCGACCCGATAAGCAATCTGTGTCAACTGCGCCGGAAACATGACATTCAAAACAGACCTCCAAATGATTATCAGCCCCCTCGCGCTCAGCACGTACGTGTGTGTACATTGAGATGGCAACCTAGGTTGCTTCGTTTCGCTTGTGTAGATACTCAAGTTCCTTTGTAGACAGGGCTATAGAAGGAGCGCTGAAACAATCTTTGCCTAGCCTACTGATGTCCGCAGCCTCCACAACTTCCCTTCTCAACTGGTCACAGTGATGCTGAATGACTTGGCATTCGTCAAATTTCGGAGTGCATTTCTCGGTGGTGCCCTTGCAGTCTCGGCAGTGTATGCCTGAGTGCCCTCTCACACTTTTGTGAACGTTGTTACTGTGTTCTCTGAGCGTTGTGTTCAGACACCTGCCCGTCTGGCCCACGTACTTTTTACCGCATGACAACGGAATCTCATAGACTACCGACGTTGTGCATGCGACAAACTTCGTTTTGTGCTCGATGGAGCACTTGCGGGGTTCTTGTTTCGGGAGGTACGTCCTGAAAGAAGTACAAAACAAAATGCTCATGGGAACTACATGCATTATAATTTTCTTTACGCGCCGAAAAAAAAACCGATAACAGGAAATATGGCAGGGACTGCATCTTGACGCAGAAAACGGGGCCGTAAAAATGCCGATTCACGAAAGTGCAAGGAGCGAACCACTATGAACTGCAGCTGCCCATGCGTCTTATCAAGTAGACATGGGTTTCTACAGAACTTCACCCAGGATTCATTCCTGCAATTTCATGGTTGCATTGTTTAGGCAAGTGTCGCAACAGATAAGTAAAAACAAAACAAAAACAGGTCAATGCAAAAGAAAGAGAACTCAGTAAGTAAAAACACAGCAGGAAATATGTGGCAGCAGCGCAGCACAGAGCAGCACAACACAGTATACTGCGATGGAAAGATTGCTCGCGCATGCAAGCGCGGGAAGCAACGATCACTACAAGCGTTGTAATGCAACAGAGAAGGCACTGAGATAAACAATAAAAGCGCATTGTTTGAACCCGAGTGTCTCACAATACTTCCGCTATTGGAATACGCTGAGAAGTCTTGCGTTATTTGACACCCCTTGTTGCGAACCAAACCTGAGGTGAAATGAAGCGACAACTATGACATAACAGAAAATTTTATAACTTTTTTTTAAAAGCACCACGACGTCCCCTTACACAACCCCCCTTGGACGTATTAACATTACTATAGTTTGGCCTTACTTTGTGGAAATGGGAGGAAAACGGTGGAGTGAAACGCCAGGCGTACGGGAGTTGCTGTTGCAAATTTTTACAGCACATCGTTTCCGTGGGTACCGAGGAAAGCGCTCCGTGCCAGGCGTTGGCAGCATCGCCCCGCAACACACCGTGCCCGTCGGACATGGTACCAAATGTGTTCACCCGCGATACAACACACCTCGCAACTCCAGGCACAGCAAAAATTAAGTTGACACCAAAATAATACGTTCGTTAGTTCAAGCTTTTATTTGACAGGAAGGGCATAGCCAATGTTATTTCTGAATCACATTTATTTAGGCATAGTGTGCAAATAATTTATAAAAATGTTATTCGTTCTGAAAAGCATTTTTTTGTAGCGCCCTGTGAAGAATCGCTCATATCATTGCTCTGTGATGCAGACTTCTAGTGTTCGAAAAGGCACGCGGGAAGTTCGTCTGCTAGGAAACACCCCTCACGTGTTTTGGTGGGGCGCATTAGCATTCGTTTTTCCTTATTAATTTGGAATTCAACACCTACAGAACACCAAATTAATAAGGAAAAACGAATGCTAATGCGCCAAACTGCCGCTACTTATTCTGGACGCACGGCGCCTGCTGTCGAGACCGACGCAGCGCGCATGCGCGTCAGTACTTATCGCAGGCACGCAAATTTTCTGGTTTCGGCAGCCGCGGTACGATTGTAAGTAAGGATATGTTCAGACCACCGACGAAAAAGCATTATCGTCATCAATGGGCGTAAAAAAAGGGCATGTAACGCAGTTCAGTTGGCTGAGAGGTGAAATGACATCATTCTTTATTAAACTATTACGGCAGTTGCGGCAACAGCCTGAACCCCGCCTAACGCACCACGGGGCGAAGCCTTTGTAGCATCCCCTACGCCTCGGTGTCCGGCGTACGACCGGACGGGCCAACTCACTGACGTTTCCGCATGCTTTCTTCATGTTCTGATTAATCGCCCCTCAGAACGTCTTTTCCTTCTTTAGATACAGTTGGGTAAAAAACAGGAAACATCAAAAAGACCATTACGGGTTACGGTAGATCAACACCCAGAAAACACCTGCGCAAAAGCCGGCGCAACCATCACAACACAAGGCCTTATATGTGTAATCGGTGGGCACGATATCGCATAAAGGCATCGCCCCGTGGAGCATTACTGACAATGGGAGCGCGGCTGCCGAAAGCGAGAAAAGTTGAGTGCGTACGAGTAAACAAGGACGCGCATGGGTGCTCCGTCGCTCTCGAGAGCAGGCGCCGTGCATTCGCAGTGCGGAGCGGAGTTTTGGCCACTCGCTCGCGTAATCCGGAATATTGTGTCCCCGCCTGAACATATCAGAACAAACCGGAGCCAATCTAAATATTTACACTACAGACGGAAAGCCTCTGCCGCACAGTTCCTTCCATAGTCGAAGATAAGCGATAAATGTAACTATGAAGATAACAAATACAAAGAAGGTTTTGCTTACAAGGGCGACGGCTGACCGCTGACGATAAATGATGTAAGGTCGGCCCGGCGACGCTATTAGATATCGGTACATCTTTAACCGCAGCAACGTAAAATTAAATAAATTAGAGGTATGAATGCTTAAAGGAAAGCGCTCTCACGGGTCCTTGAGTACGCACTGAGGGCAATTGCCGTACAAACTCTACCCAGCGAATTTCTACAATAAATAAGGAGTAGCTTTACGCAATAATTGCTTCTAAAATAAGCTGAAGCCCACTTTCTACAGGTGCTTAGGTCCGGCCTTAGAGCAAAGCGGCTCTAAATAGTATTATAGTGCCCCTTTTCCTATCGAAAATATATGTTGCCCTAAATGCGAATCTAAGTGTAGCTGTAAGAGCGTGCACACTTCCAACCGATCGGCATCGCAGGTGTTTTAAAGACATCTTTTCCCACATATATCTAGTGTTACTTCCTGTTCTTTTAAATACGATAGTATTTTGTGGACTTTGTCAAACACAAATTTGATCAGGACTATCTGTCTGACCCGACCGGCAGACCGATTCTTTTTTTGGCTAACTATGGTCAGAGGAAAAAAACCGGACCTGTGGACGAGGGTAAGAGCACGTGTGCGCTAAACCCTCTGACGGAAGTTATTGAGGGAAAGCGCGCAGCAGTTCAGCAAACCCACGCAAGCCACACTCTTCTAGAATTAGATGGGGGAATAGTTAGACAATCAATACATAACCAAATAACAAAAGCAAAACCACAGGTAATAGCTCACAGATAAACAGATGTGTTTAGCAGATTTTAGTGGGGGTTCGCTATCAATAACATGTCAGTTGTAACTGTAGCGACTTCATTTTTTTACTGACCTTGATTAAATTCTAACTTTTCAGCCCTCCTCTCTTCGCCTCCGACCCGATCCTCCTGGATTAAACTGCCCCCATCTCCTCGGCTAACTATCCATCAGGTAGTCCCACGCTTTACGCCGATCCTTATCTCAATCGTCGAGTTCCTCAGCTCTTCTTTTTCTACATGAAGGATTAACACAAATCAGTGAATATGTCGAAGAGCGTGTATGTGCAGAGCGATGCGCCGTTACTAGAGTTCTTTTAATCCACGCGGGAAAAGATCCGCCGGCTCACAAGGAATCCGCCAATTTTCGAGTTAGCTACATCGAGTCTCGAAGGCGCAGACAAAATACAAAATGCGCCGAAACTTTTAAGGCACATGTGCAAAAACTAAAACATCTAGTCATTCCCGGCCATTACCAAAAACAAGCTGAACCAAATGACCCCGCAGCTTTTCAGCCTTTTATGTGCTCTTAACACGTCTCAGCGAGAGCAGCTAAGCTGTCAGCGCAAGTAATATTGCTTCGCGGATGTCAGAGAACGAGCCGACAAAAGCGAGATTTTTGAGAAGCCTTTTCTACAAAATTTAAATTGCCTCCATCTGTATTACTTTTCACTGACTTTGCGGCACTTCGCAGAAGCTCAAGGCAGGATGAGATGCAGCCAAGTCGAAGGACAGCTTAGCACTCCTTATGGTTTATGAATGCGAAAGCACGAGTGTCCTCGTTGACGCACAAGGCGCCTTGATTTTGCCTCGCGTTGTCGAAGGGCTTGGTCCTCTTACTGCTTGAGATGCTTAGCTGAGCGATCCACTTCCGGATAAACAATATCTAACGGCTTCGATCTGTACCTTACGCATTGTACTGGTGCTCGCTCCAGCTGTCGCGTACGGAGAGACTTGAGTCCGATAGTCAAGTTCGCTGCCTCTGCGTCCAACTTCCCCCGTTTTGATGCGTTCCTCCTCTCCCTTAGTTCGTCTGTGGTGTACCGTCATGAACTAATTCATTTCGCAACTGCCCAGCTTCAACTTGCGCTATCGAAAGCATCGCTGTATAGATACTTCCCCGATAACTAGTTTGCGAGCACTTTCATGTCTTCCGACACAAGCGCCCGCTGTTCATGTCGCGCCGACTTTCTTCTTTCAATGATCACCCGCCGCGGTGGCTCAGTGGCTAAGGCGTTGCGCTGCTGAGCACGACGTCACGGGTTCGATTCCCGGCCGCGGCGGCCGCTTTTCTGATGGAGGCGAAAAGCAAAAACGCCCGTGTGTACGACATTTCGGTGCACGTTAAAGATCCCCAGGTGGCCGAAATTAATCCGGAGCCCTCCACTACGGCGCGCCTCATCGCCTGCGTTCCGTCGGCGCGTTAAACCCTACAATCAATCAAATCATCTTCTTTCAATGATCCATTTGATTTTCTCTTCATAAGAGTCACTCGACCAGAAGAGCAAAATACAGCTCAATAATTAGCGTTGACTGCAAACTACGAACGACGAAGTCAATCCAATTTGGAAACTGCTAGACACAACTGGCTACATAAATGCCATAATAAAGTACAATCACGAAGATACAGTTACTCCACTGAGCTTAAAAGATTCACCGAAAATGTTCGGCCCTTACACCCTCTATCGGGGCTGACCATCAAAACTGAAAAGCGGAACGGTGGGCATAATGTTTATCTTTAGGTTTACGGGCTTAGTAAAACTTTTTGAACCGTGTTACACAAGTGTGGGTTACTTTACGCGCCACCTTATGCTGAGATGTAAACCCTGACGTTCTCGAATGTCTTAATAAGCCCTCAAGATCCCCATGATGACCTCGACAACCAAGGTTCTTTCCATGGGTCTTTTCAGCACCATTAAGCCCAAAACAAGATTTGGTGTACCCTTCTTCATTACTCGCATAAGATAACCTCATATCCTGCAAATGGGCATGAGTCTTCGTAGGCTTGTGCATCGTGAAGCAAACAGAAAGAGTTGGCGCTCTTTTTGGACGTCAATAAATTTATAAACAGCCGCACACAATGTATGGAGCGAATACGAAAACTCAAATGCACACAGGCACATAGCCTGCCCTGTTTTGAAAACCTCGCGACGCACTTAAAGAGTGGGATGATATGCATCAACAGCCCTGTTGACACTGTCCAAGTGGTAACAATGCACGAACACCTTCATGCTACACAATCTGTGACAAAGTCTTCACAGGAGAACAATACTTGAAACAATTGTAAGTCTCACGTGGATACTTGGAAATGTTAGACATAATAAATAAAAACGACAGCGCTGCTGAGCTAAATACAGAAACACAAAAGCAAAAAGAAGGATGCACCCTACTTTGATAGTTACCGCCCCATAGCACTGACAATCTGCCTGGGCAAGGTTCCTGTAAATATGATAAGACAATTGTATACTTTTAAAATACAATGGTCTACTCGAGTGCTCCTCGAGCAAGCTTCAGGGCATGGAGACCCACGAACGACAAACTTGTGGCAATAAATTCCTTCATAAATGACGGCTTGATAAACGGCCCTGAATAATTGTGTTTCTTGCCTGCAAATTGCTTGTGACAAAGCTTGGCGCTACATCAGCCTCTTAGACCTGAAGTTTTTGGTTATTGAGAAATATGGCAAGCGCACTCGGATGCTACCTGCGTAAGAGAACAAATAGTCTGAGTGCTAGACCTGCACTCGCTAGGAATCCACAGAGGTGGATCAGTGGCTAAGGCATTGTGCTGCTGAGCACGAGAACGCCGGTTCGTCTACCGGCCGCGGCGTTCGCTTTTCTGACGGAGGCGAAAAACGAAAACGCCCGTGTGTATGAGATTTCGAAGCACGTGAAAGATCCCCAAAAATCACAATTAATCCGGAGTCGTCCACTACGGCGCGCCTCATCGCCTGCGTCGCGTCGGTGTGTTAAATCCAACAATCAGTCCACTCGCTAGGATACAGGGGCAACAAATTGGCGTGTGGCTAGGTGGTTTTCAAGGCTAGTTATTTATTGTTAAGGTAAACTCACTTTGGAAGGCATTGTCTTCACCACGTTCTAATTCTATGTACGTGGACGGCGCTGAGATATCTTTAAATTTGTTTAACTTGGCCATTTGTGAACAACAGGTCCAGCGTAGTGTAACAAATCCACTGATTTGCCAAACACACGGTTTAAATTTAATCCAAATCAAGACAGGTCTAGATGTCATGTTGACGAGCCAGTCAAGTACTGTCAAAAATTAACAGAAACACCTAAATGTTTTGCTCGACAAAAAACTGCCTATATTACAAAGAAAACAACTTAAGCATAAATAAGTAAAAACAATGAACATTCTAAATATCCTGTCGCATCAACCTCACTCGTAGGGTGCTGACCACATTTGGCGCGTGTTTTTACCAGCTTTATTTGGTCTCAGGTAGGAACAGGAGAGTTTCGCGCATAGGGCAGCCATGAAAACAGCACCTAAACTCCCGGGCCCAGTACCGCACTTGGGGCCTTGCATCGCATCGGGCACTTTCCGTATTAGCCCGTTACACATCCTATACGTAGAGTGTCCTAAATGTGGCCTCGAATATAATAAAATGCCCCGGGACTTATTCTCCGCAGCTAGTGAACTTGAACACGAAACTGTTCCACGGGTTTCGAGCTTGCGAGATATAATAGGAGGCCATCTAATGTGTTACGTGATGTCTCTACCGACTTGGAGAAAGAGACGAGGGAGAGCCGTAAACAGGTTGAAAGAACCATACATTTCCTCTAACACACTAATAAACAAATAACAAAAAAAAAGCGATTTGCACCCCAAAATACTGAACCACTTACAAATTATACAACCAACTGCAATTTATACCAAGTCGTACACAATGAACGTCTAATACGTGTCTCTAGTGGACGGGCCTACCCTAGTCCCTGGCACTGACGTGGCACAGAACTTACGTGGCTGCGGCGGGGTGGTAGCCGTACCCATCAGGTGTGCTAGTGCCGGCGTCGCAGTGCGGTCGTCCTGGGTACTGCGTCGGAGCCGCGGGTCCCAACACGGGTCCTCTTTGGTTACCCCTGTGGTAGCCGACTTAGCAAAGGGCAGTACCTGTACTGGGTATATCCGCTGTGACAGCAGGAGGCAACCGGCAGGATCAGGAAACGCCGCGTGTAGGGTCCGTCACGACATATGTAGACGGCGGTAGATGCTGCACACAAGGGCACCACCGTCGCCGCGGGGGACACCAAAGACGGTACGACTGGGGATTGGTAGTACGACTAAGAAGCCTGAGCCGATGCGATGTCGGCCCGATCTTGCCCAATCTTGCGTGGCGTAATCGATGGCCTGGCCGCATACCCTTTGCTTGCTCCCCCGAGGCCGGCTGCCTGTCGCACGGTTTGCTCCTTCTGGGCCTTGCGCTCCCACGCAGACAACTTGTCTAGGCCTTATTTTTTTCGCCGGTCGCGGCATTCTTGCATCGGCTGTACTTCTATAAGCCTCGCCGGTCGTTGTCCCACTAGCCACGACCTCATATCTCTTCGCCCGGACTTTCTCCGATTAGTTCGTTTCTTCCGGGCAAATCCGAAGTCGTTTTGCGCTTGCTGTTCCTCCCCTTCTTTGGCCATGTTTTATCTGTCTACATGTTTTATCTCCGTATGCATTTTTGCTGCACTCAGGAGCATTTGACAGTGCAGAACGCATGTTTTCTGTAAACGCTGGCGTAGTGTGGGAGTTGCTATCAAAAGCCCGAAGCGATAGCGTTAGAATGCGACTTATGAGCATTGCTTGAAACGTGTTCCTGGAGATTGGTGATCACGATAACACTTTTTACTGACAGCTCCATTCATTTTTCCTGTATTCTCTTTGACGCGTAAAGAAATCCATCCAAATTATACAATAAAGAAACACAAGTTTTGTCTCCTGTGGAGGCGGCAACCGGAACAACCTGCTTCTTGTTAGAGATTTCGGGTACGGTAGTAAAACCAGAGTTGAAATTGTCAATTGCAACTCTGGTATTGTTTCGATCACTTTGTATACTGTTACCCGCGCAGAAGAAACTATGCCTAACTTTGTTCTTCCTTATGCTTTACGTAATACTTGTTTTCTTATGGCGTGGTTATTAAGCCCAGGAAAGCCTCTAATCCACGTTCCGAGAAAGGGGTCTGAAGGGCTTTTTTACACAATATCTACTTGTAAAGTTTTTCTCGCAATCACCTTAAATGTGCTTGCAGCTCTCAAAATTCAGGAAGTGCATAGTTTGCCTGTTGCCCTTGCTCGAGGAATCTAATGGCCGTGAGATGTTCGAGTGGCACCCCCTTGCTCCCGACGTCAGCTTAGAGACTCACGCCGCTGTCGTGTGCTATACTCCGCTTGTGAGGGACAGCGGTGACTGTGCTGGAAAACGCCCGTTTCGATGCTTTAGTGCACTAAAAACCGCCTTTCCAGCAATTCAGTTTTTTGCCAGCCTCTAACACCTCCGAATATTTTCAAACTGTATCCCGCACAAGTTTGCAACACACGAGGAGAGAGAGAACAACTTTCTTCAGAGGATCGGTAAGAAGAGCGTGTGTAACTCGTCCTTCCTAGCTTATTTGTGATGTTGAGAGCTCAGCGCTCCTCGATTAATATTCAAAATGTATAGGCTGCTCTAAAGTATACTTAAAATGCTCTGATGAAGACTCCAAAGGGGCACAGGCCTAATATCATCTAATAAAGTTTTACTTCTCCGCCTTAACAGGCTAATGCTACGCGCCACGCAGCGGGCCCCTTCACGTGCATCGAACAGGAGGGGATAAAACGACTGTCTTCTACTTCTTTTGTTGTTTTTTACTGGTATCAGACTAATGTTTGCTCTGTTCCCCACGCATGAATTTTACTTAACCGTCACAAACGTCTCAGTAGGAGGTTTGGGGATGTTTGGGAGGCTCACAAAGTTTGCTTGGACATTTTCTTCAGGCCGTATGGAATACAGTCCCTTCTTTGCAAATTATATTTCGTTATTACAGCGTGGAAGAAGGTGCGTATCCGCAGCGTGCGTTGTTTATCCGCATGCAAATATAATGAGAGAGTTTGGGCCACCCCACCGCAGAACAGCACAGACAGCGTTGTCCAGAGCGCTCGAAAGCGGCTTTTTTGCCCCGAATTTCTATCGTAACCATCGTTATCATAACAAACTGACTCTCAAACCGAATGGTTATGACACTATTACGGTGTTGAAGGCTTGATGTACTCGCTAACGAACGTAGTAGAGTGCGTGCCTATTCCCACTATAACAAGAATTTAAGCCGATGACTATCTCCAAGTAGCTCTATTGTTTTCCAACCACTTTGAAATTGTGTTCCAAATACTGGCCTACTCGGGATGCCATTTCATGAATTAAAGTAAATTACTCTTGCTGTCTTGTCCGGACTGAGGACCCGGCCCACTAACCAGTTGGATTTTACTATTAAAGTTTTCTCCTCATCCTCTCGTCCCTCTTGAGTGGCGTTTTACGATAACAAATATCTGAATGCTGGAAAGATATGACTGTGGTAAATCTACTGTAAATATCCCTCCAGGTGTGAATAAGCATAACATTACTGTAGTTTTACCGTACACGTGACTTTGATGTTTGCATGCGTGCATGCGTGAGTGTGCGTGCGTGCGTGTGTGCTTGTGTGTGCTTTATGTGTGTGTCTACGTGTGCATGTGCATCCGCGTGTGTGCGAGTGTGTGCGTGCGCGCGTGCATGTGCGTGCGTGCGTGTGTGTGTGTGTGTGCGTGTATGCGTGCGTGTGCGTACGTGTGCGTGCGTTCGCGACTGTGTGTTTGTGCGTTCGAGCGCGCCTGTGTGTGTGTGTGTGTGCGTGTGTGTGTTTGTGTGCGTGTGTGTGTGTGTACGCGCGCGTGTGCGTGTGTGTTGGAGAGAGAGAGAGAGAGAGAGAGAGAGAGAGAGAGAGAGAGAGAGAGAGAGAGAGACGAGGCGGACAAGTGTTAAGGCGGCGCATCTGCAGAAATGATGGAAACCGAGTAGCCCTAGATCCTTTCCGTACCGACTTTTTTAATTACAGAAAAGCACTAATGAAAAATGGGTGTCGCATTTCTAAGTGTATGATTTGGTTTACCCTACAAATATCATGCGAGGTTGCAACCACGATGACTTCTCCTAGCTGTATACTCGCAGAGCCTCCGAGCTTGAACCGGCGTCATGGTATTCTGCGCAATCGGTAACGTTTTGCTCGGTGATCCTCCATACTGGTTAGAAGCCTAGTATAAATCGAGCACGCGCCTATACCGACAGTAGGTTATTCGGAACATAGCCTACATTTTCTTCCACCCATAGCGCAGGT
This sequence comes from Haemaphysalis longicornis, assembly GCA_013339765.2. Classification (NCBI taxonomy): domain Eukaryota; kingdom Metazoa; phylum Arthropoda; class Arachnida; order Ixodida; family Ixodidae; genus Haemaphysalis; species Haemaphysalis longicornis. The sequence continues at coordinate 179,188,937 of CM023449.1, read as the reverse complement.
CGGCTTACTTTCATGCCACGAAAACGTAAAGTGATGTGAAAATACTTTCGAGTGTTTGGCAAGGAGGCAAAAACGGTTTTCCCACCTCCTTACGTACGATTACCGCGAATCGTAGTGCCTTCTTCCAAAGCCTACAGCCCCGAAGGCCTGGAATATGTTTCCGTCTTCGCTGTTGTCGGTTATTAGAGTCTGGCTGTTCCCTTTGTTCGAAAAATTGTTCAATACAGAGGTGACGCCGAGCTCGGACAAAGTCGGCAACGTTCCTTCCGGAGCGGTATCGAAAATATACTTGAATTCACGCTTTGAGCTAGTGTATGTGATTTTAAGTCTTTCATTATTATAAAAGTTACGCAGACGCAAAATCTGGTGAGGACAAACATCAAAAGTCATCCGAGCAGAACGAAACAGCAGGAAGAGCGAGGCCGAGTGAAGCAGACGACAAATTCGAGCATCCCTAAGGGGACGTTACGGAGGCGGGCTTCGCAGCGCCGCCCGTGGTCGCGCTCACCATTAATACCTATAAAATAAGTGCCCGACTGACTGCCTGGCTGACTGACTGGTTCATCTACGCCCAGCCAAAACTACTGGACCTAGCGACTTGACACTTCCGCTGCATATTTCTCTCATGGCGTAGGTGGTTAATAAGGAGTTATTTTCGGAAATTTTGCTCCCGGCGGAGGAAACGGGGAAAATTGCTTTTTTTTCAAATTCAGGACTATCTCGCGCAGCCTTTCAAGCATAGAAGTGCTTTTTGCTGATACATTTGTTCTGTAAGATTCTTTTACATTTAATTTAAGATTTTGCCCTAAGCAACACTAATGGCGCGAATCGTCATTTCGGAGAACTTGGGTGTTTTAAAAGATACACCATGCTTCGCTGCTTGCTACAGCCAATTGTTTTTTTCTGATAAATGTTACTCCTACAAATGCACAAAACGAATTTTCGAGCTTTTACCATGCGACGCCGCTGAAGCGCCGAAAAGGATGTTTTTGAAATTCGAACCATGACGGGCCCAAAAGAACTGACATTTTATGTGAACGCGAAAGCAAGCTGGTGGTTGTAAAAACTTCAGAAGGAGGAGCACATTCCTAGTATGGTGCAGAAGCTCAACACAGCTATTTTTTTAATGCACACCTGAGACAGTGAGAAACGCTAAAAATATTTCACAGCTCTGTTTCTATCGCAAGCTCCTTGAGATATTGAACAATTCTTTGTTGATATATGTTACCAGTATAAATTTGTATGAACCATTTTACAATGATTTTCCTGTAACAGCCATATAGTAGGGAGAAACAACATTTTTAGCAAATTACGTGTTTTCCGGATTTCTCAAATGACTATTCAGCCCGTTGATATATCCAATTTCCTGTTGATCTCAAATGGTTCTCAGAAAATTATACAAAAATAGATTTCAGGATTTTGTCTCAACAAGTCTATAAAGAGGCCAGCGGGATTTTTAAAATTGCACACCTCTATAAGTGGAATTCAGTTCAATTTTCCCGCGTAGCATGCATAGCGCTCGCGATCAGTTCGGAATTTCAGCAACCACACGTCTCCCGAAGCAGGAAAAGTTATTTATTATAAAAGTGTGACTTATCGGTATCCTTCACACCTACCAGATAATTCGTCCCATGAGTAAGTAGTTCTCGAGCACACCATTTTGGTTCAGTTTGTTTTGGTATAGTTCGAATGAAGCATGAGTTCCAGCCGTTTCCCATAGCCGTTTCCAAGATAAGGCAAGTTAGAGATAATTCAACAATTTTTATACCCAATCGTGTATATAGTATAGTGGTCCAACCAGGCATCGCCGGGTGCTACCGCTAGTCTCCTCTAAGGTTATACTGGGGTGGGTTTTCGACACATGGGAGTTAGTAGTGTCATTTAATGTCTCGTTCACAACCTCAAATCTCGAACTTCACTCTAAGGCAACTTGAAGTGACGTAGCAGAAAAATTTTAGCAAGGTTCGTTTCTCTTGCATGAGCTAAAACTCCTTGACATCGCAACGTTCCTACCAAAAGGTTAGTCGATTTCACTGGAACGCAGTGCACTTGAAGTCGAATTCAATGCCCTCGCCACTACGGCTTAAAATCTTCAGGCCATAAGCACGCTCGTGAAACCTAACAGAAAAAAATGATGCTTTGTAATTGGCCGCTAAATTTTTTCTCCCTCAGTCAAAATCGGCTTATTAAACCTTAACATGTCCTGTGCTCACGCGTTCACCGATAGACCGAACTCGCAGAGAAGCAAACATGCATAATTATCATTAGATTCCATGCCATTGTTTTACATTAGCGGCGCGCGTTACTGAAGGGAGAATAAAAATGCCTAAACAGCACAGCAACGGATAAAGAGTGCTGGGTAAAGGCCAATGCTCTGCCCAGCGACTCCAAGGTTTGGAATGCAGTGTACAAGAATGGAGGCGATAACAGGTGAACGCAAGGTAAGTAAATGGAATATGGGAAGCGGTGAGGAGTTATCAATGTTAAAAATACACTGGTGATAAAAAGAGGGCGCCCTCACCTGCACAGCGAAGGGGCAGTTTTAAGCCCTGCTACGAGTGCGCATGCGTGATGTGCATTGACTGGTGGATTTAAGTCGAGCCAAACATTCGAAGTCCAGGAGACGCCACGGCCGGTTGACAACTTTAGTACAAACATGCGCATCCAGGCAGCGAATGCACTGCGAAGGTTGGCGTCGGGATTCACCCCGCCCACGCGAAAGCTGAATTTGGCCTCCCTGATGACTCGAACGCAAAACTCATCGTTTTCCACAGCAGCCAGTCTCAACGCCCCCTTAACTTCGGATAACAGGTAGGCAAGCCAATGACTTTCTAAGCCCTGCTTCCCCCAAATTTGAGCCTGTATTTGGAAACTTGCATGCTTATTCTACGCACAAAGAAAGGTTCCCCTTACGCAATTGTGTCGCAATACTTCCTAATTGCCAAGCCAGTCAAGTGAATTATCGAAGCCACGTCCTAAATCCCGAGGTGGATGTAAACCTTAACTTGTTCTTAATGGCTACCTTACGGCGTTTTGTTAACATCTGAATCGTGAAATACCTTGAGGCTTCACTGAGTCTGAAGACCGTTTTGCTAACAGCAGTTTCTGTATTGTTGTGCCACTGCACGATTGATGCCAGAGGGGAGACTTGTAGAACATGTTGAACTCCTACTGCCGAAAGATGCGGCTAAAACTATTTGCGTTTCAAGTTAAGTAGAATATTCTCATCGGGTGCGCCGGCGGCATTCGGTTAAAGATATATATGGTTAAGGCCCGCTGTGTGCTGTTCAAGTAGGGTCCGTGCGCCGCATGATAAGTTCAGCAGTCTTGTTCACAAATCACGAGTGACTGCCCCTCCCGTGTTTTGTAATCCGCGTCGCAGCACGGCATTGAGGCCGTAAATAAAACATTTTCACGAGGAGTGCCCTTGAACATTAGATTCGACTGCTTTATCGAAGCGTGGGTGCACCGTCATTAAACTCTAAATTGTTAGAGAACCTTCTTACTCTGTTTTCCAACTCACCCCAGAAGCATATCCTCCTGGGAGAAGTACCATGTATATTCTTTCTTTTTCTGGTTTTATCGTCTGTTGAGCAGTATAACTATGAAAATCATTTTACGGAAAATCAGGGATTGAACGCGATTACTCCGGATTTTATTTATACATCTTTCTTTTGCATATGCTGTCGTCAAGGCAAGAACGGCTGTATGCCTGCGATAACTGGCATCTGAAGGAAAATTTCACTTCACCTCAATGCAGCCGTACGGTTGCATTGAGGTGGATGGCAATTTTTTTTTTCACAGAAAATTGCACCTCCTTGAGGATTTCCCATATATCTGGTCGATTGATAACTGGGATCACAAGCCACGCACCGAAAGGCGATTATTTAATGGGTTCCCTTTTACTATTTCTACAATTCACTATTCAAGCGGAGACCGATAGTTGCGAAACGCCTAATGCTGACACTGAAATGTTTTTGAAATTCTATCTTCTACAAATGAGAGCACCGCGAGAAACGTTCGCCCCACCCAGCACGCTTGAACGCCCCGTACTGGCCCCGTACTACAGTTAGGCGTGCTTTACAGCAAAGCAGGCACCGCGCTCTCCCGCGCTAGCAGACGACACGAAGCCCCGCCTCCAAGCCCCTGTGCGCCTGCGCCGCTTAGCTTCGATGCGCGGCCGCGGATTGTGCGCTGGCGCTCCTCGGAGCGAGGCCACGCTGCGCCGTGTTCGCACCTAGCGTGGACGGCCCTGTACATCGCGAAAGGGCAAGGCCAGGCCGCCGCACACATGCGGCCAGATTTTTTCGTTCGCTTTTCCAGCCTTGAGCAGAGTGCGGGATTCATGGTGTCAACAAAGCTTGCCCGTAGCAGACGGCAGCATGATCCTTAAGCAGTGCAGTAGCGGAAGTACGTCACCGCTGAGGAGCGCAGCATCATGGGAGGGAAGGCTCCCGCGCCGTCAACAGCGGAGAGTACGTTGAAAGGAGGAGGAAACGCGGCGCGACGATAATGCGTCGTTTTTGATTTACGATTTCTCAGCTAATACTCATCGCTTTAACAAAATTTTTGCAGGAGAAGATTGCTAATACATTGCTTTATTTGGTTACATGTACATCCATGCATCGGCGGAAGGTATTTCAGGACCCCTTTAAGTTTGCCTGCCTTCTGGGATAGCGCAAATATACTGGCTTCTTCTTGGGACATCGTGTGTGTGTGTGTGTGTGTGTGTGTGTGTGTGTGTGTGTGTGTGTGTGTGTGTGTGTGTGTGTGTGTGTGTGTGTGTGTGTGTGTGTGTGTGTGTGTGTGTGTGTGTGTGTGTGTGTGTGTGTGTGTGTGTGTGTGTGTGTGTGTGTGTGTGTGTGTGTGTGTGTGTGTGTGTGTGTGTGTGTGTGTGTGTGTGTGTGTGTGTGTGTGTGTGTGTCATGCTGGGATCATAAAGCTACCATAGTACAGGTTGATAATTTCTCAAAATGAACATCGGAATGGTCTCCGGACTGGTCGTATGTCTACTATACGGCATGGGCGAAAACCATACCAGGAGCCGTCAGAATCTTACGTCCGGTCCACCAGTTCCGTTTTGGCCGCAGTTTCAACGAACTCATTCGTAACTCCCACATTCATACCATTCGCGATCGACCACTTATGGTGAGGGCGGTGGTTATAGCGACATTCTGTTTGTAAGTCAGTGCAGGCCAAGCACTTCCTGTTACACCCACGACCGTCTGCTGGGTTCTTGTTTGAACACTGCCGCAGTCTTCTGGATGAAACGCTAAAACGACCTTGCTTCTGCCTTTGTATCCCAGCGGGCAGCTACAGTTGGATATCTACAATTTTTTTGTCAGCTATGGCTTCATCCTTGAGGCAGAAAAGTTGGCCTATAAAGTATTGATACAAAGTGAAGTAAGTTTATAATGTACTCAACATCAAGTATTAAACCAAAACAATGTTTTGCACAAACGCAACGAACGTTTACGTACGTAATTGGCCAGTATTACTGCAGCCTTATTCGTCTGGTTGCGTACTTGTACCCGAAAATATCACATAACTTGGAATAGTAGAAATTAAAGGGTGCCTCTCTTGACAGCTCTCGTCTTCCCTTGCAATACCCCTCAAGGGGTATGTGGAAACTATGCGCTGGTTCGTGGACTTTGGTGCCCAAATGGATTTGGTGGACCGCGCGTTGTCTTCAAATGGGAATTTGACCCGTCTGAAGGACATTCAGAAATCCGTAATTATACGGTACGAATCTATGCTACGGTAGCTTCGTGGAACCAGCATACAATACACGCGATGTAAGGCGGTAGCTAATCCGACACAGGTAGTAGCCAGTTGGATGCAGAATGTTAATTAAACTTCTTAAAAAACCGCGGGGCATCCCTAAACCGCCCAAGCGATACCGAGCCCCCCGTATTCACAAAAATAATGGGTAGAATTGAGATATTAGAATGTTGTACCATAAGAAAAAATCTAGTGCATGGGGCTCGAACCCAGACGGTTCCCTCCGAAACCCACGAATCTACCCCAAAGCCACTGAGGCCGAGGAGCTCTTTTAACAGTTGTTCAAAGGAACAGAAAGACTGACCCAAGTGCACCAGTACAGGGCGCAGGGCGCGTACCGGCAGTGGCTGTGCCGGGCATGTGCCTATCCGGGAACGCAGTGCCGCCTTTGTAGGAGTAAATTATTGCCAGGGGAAGCCCCAGAGTTTTCGCAAACAGAGCACTTGACCGGACTTTAGCGGAATCCGCGTTCCGTGTCACACGGGCGCAGAATCACTTGCCTGCTACCGCGCGTCCTTGCCTTTGATTGCCGTTCCTGCCACTGGGGGTTACTGTCATAGTGATCGGACAATTCTAGTGAGTGGGTGTGGGACGACTCCGACGAAAATTTGTAGGAGGAAGAATAAACGTTTCTATAGAGCAGTTGGTCTTGGGGAAGAGTCCCTATTCCACGACCCCTTCAGGCCGTCCACTTTCTTGTGCTCTCTTCACCAGCCAAAGCTGGCCGTCAGGGTCCGATCTGGACAGTGCTCCCTCCCAGAGCTCAGGGGAAGGGAACGGTAGGGGGGCTAGGTTCGGGTTCTTATTACCGCCCAAAATAATATAGTAAAGCGTGCCCGGAGCCTTGCAGAAGTGGCATTGCGAGGAGTACAGTGTGGGAGACAGAATGTGGGCTCTAGTTGGGTGGGAAAAGGTGTTTGTTTGAATGCCTCGAAGGTTCTTGTTCTTTTGTGAGGTTCTTATGTTTTTATGTAGAGGAGGGTACACTGTCCACTCTAGGTGGTAGTGGTGCGTGATTTCTTTGAAGGACAAGAGGGGACAGACACGCCACTTCTTGCAGAAACCCTGTCTCTTCTAATTTACCACTTATCCCTGGGGTTGATGGCAGCTCACCGTGTGGTGTTTTTTTTAACAGCAGAGCTTTTCAAGCTTTCTTCTGTCCTTGCCGATCGTTAACAGAAAATTCCGCTAGGCGAAGTGGAAATGAGCAAATGGTAGCCAAAAACCCTGACGGATAGTAGCAACGACCCAAGAAACCCACGAACACGTGTTTGGAGTACGCGCCTAAGAAATGGGATTCTGGAGGTCGTGGGAATCGAACCCGGGACCTTTACGCCATGAGACCGGCAACCTGTTCAGTGGTCCACCCCGAAGTCCCGATGACCTCGGGGTCAGCCGCGGCGGGGAACAAAACAATGTGCAACCAAATCAGACAGAAAGAACGCTTCCCGGGTCAGAATCAAACCTCGGTCCCTCGCGTTATTGAACTGGAGTCTATACGATTGCGCTATCATCGCATTCAGTGCGCACAGTATTTTCCTTGGGTTCGCGGCGCCGGCGTTTGCTTTGGACTATGGCTGAGTTGAAGTGCACTTTGGCTTCGGATTTTGGTAGTTTGGATTTTGGTCCCGAGGGGGGTCGATTGATTGATTGATTGATTGATTGATTGATTGATTGATTGATTGATTGATTGATTGATTGATTGATTGATTGATTGATTGATTGATTGATTGCAGGGTTTAACGCACCGACGCAACGCAGGCGATGAAGCGCGCCGTAGTTCAGGGCTTCGGATTAATTTCGACCACCCGGGGATCTTTAACGTGCACCGAAATCTCGTACACACGGCTGTTTTTGCTTTTCGCCTCCATCAGAAAAGCGGCCGCCACGGCCGGGAATTGAAACCGCGCTCTCGTGCTCAGCAACACAACGCCTTAGCCACTGAGCCACCGCGGCGGGTGGGGGGTGGATTGAGTACTTGATTTAGCTCAGTTTTCCACGAACAATCCACTTTTAACCATCTTTCACTTTTTAAAAAAGCCAAAGCTAAGCTAGTGAAGACTACCAGCTCCGCTGTTTCCACAGTCTTCGCATCGCAAGTACAAAGGTGGCCCAATTTGTTTTTTTTTTTGTTGTTGTTGAAAGCACGTGGAATCTCGGTCAGCGCATTTCCTGCCGCAACTGGAACATAATTCTGTCAGTTATCATTCTGAAGCGTGTTCGCCACTTTAAAACCACATTTTGATGTTGCTCGTCCGCCAACTTTGTTTCTTATGCTTCATGGCCTAACCTTTCAGATGTCCCAACACTGGGCATTACGGGACGTTGGCAGCATACTTCGTACACTGTATGAAAATTGAATCTTATGTTTGTGGATTTCCTGTGAGACATTCAGCGAGTGCGGTTGAGGATCCTTCGTTATTTTATGCTTTTACTATGTTTTTCAAACAGTGTTCAAGTCATGCTATAGAAAAGGCAATATATTGAGATTGGCGAAAAGGTGAAGTAGTGAAGCTGTCGGCCGATTCGTTAAGGCCTTGTTTGGAAAAGCTGTGTTTTGCGGCGCAGTTTGTGGTTTAACGTATTCGGTTGATATATAACATTCACTCAAAACAAATTAGAAAGGCATAAGACTACCCAATTCATTTCTAACTAGTTCAAAGTTGACCACAACAATTCTACCGCACGATGGTCCCAGAGGAAACGATATGTATGTTACATCTTCCACGATTTGCAGCGTGTAAACACTAAGCACTAAAAGCTCACTGCTTGAGGCCCATTCTCGTCAGGCTACATGTAATCTCTTCGCGACGCAGGTCTCAAAAGCTGAACACATCAGAACTAAAGCGGCCATCGAAGCTCTACTGCCAGACGGATCTGCCGGTCTTGGAAGCGAAGGAACGTATGCTGTCGACTGTGAAGGAAATGGAATTTGGAGTTCCCCGAGCGCGCGAAATGTTGGACGCCTTGGGAGAGGCCCTGGAGTACATCCTGTACCACAAAAACCGGCCTCGACTCCTGGGTGTCCTTCAGACATACCAGCTCTTGGCTGAAGACCCGGACAAGAATCTGCCCGATGCCGCCATGGTTGGCTGGTGCGTCGAACTGGTGCGTATATTGCTGGCCTTATTGGGCTTAATTCCTCATTTCTCAATACCATCTGCTACGGAATGTAATACCATATAGCGTGCTTCGTGGACAGCCTGATAGAAGATATGTGCCCTGTACTCTTCTTATTTTCTCCTTTTACTTTTCTTTCGGAGATAATAGCTGGCAGGCACTTCCCAAGAAATCCCCGTGTCTTGTGGCCAAAGCTTCAACAAATACGCTTAAAAAGAAATCACGCAAGCCAGTTAGGAGAAACGATGAGCGGTGGCTTGTATCTTGCCATTGTCGCTTAAACGTTACACTGGCGAGAGCCCGTCTTCGTTTATGCGTTCGGTCCGTGGGTCTTTTGAGTTCCCTCGATTCTCCGTGCATCGCTGATGTGCGGTAAGACGGTATCGTTCTAGAGATGATGGTCCTTCTTGTCCGCAGTGCTGGAAGAATCGCCGCCCGCGACGCGAAGAATGAGTTGATGATTTTGCCTTAATAAGTACACCTGTGCACGGTCAGCATTGAAATGGCGCAGCATTCCGATCCTCCATAACAAAATAGGTGCAATATAAGCACAGGCAGCGTAACGTGTGTCCTCACTAAGAAGAGGGTCGCGTAATCCCGCTGCTTTTTCAAGTGGGACGCCAGACAAGACGCGCGGCCATGACCTTGCTTCTTATCATAAGCGACTGTAGTGGAAACCCAGCAGACAAAAGGGTCCACCTACTTCTCCCTACCATCGAGAATAAAGAATTATCTTCTCTCTCGAGCCCAGAGAAACGCGCCGTTTCATAAAGACTCCGATCATAGATAATTTATCTTGGCTTTGTTTTTTCTTCTGGAGCAACGACTTCTAATTATTATCTTCGTGCTGCTCGTTCAAGACGGCCCCGGTTACACACAAGACGGTGAACTTGCTCACTTTTTATTGGGCGGCACAAACCTCACTACGGGTTGAAGCATTAAAACGCACGCGGATTTGATGCCTCTGACAAAGGTGTCCACAATCCCGTGTGCCAAAGCTTCAAAGAATATTTTCGCAGAAGGATTGAAATGCAAATATTTTAAATGCATTACGGAGAAAAGTTTGGACAAAATGTGGTCCTAGGTGTACTGCCATCTGTCGTTCGAAACAACCAGTTACAGAAGCTACAAATCAAACCTCCCACTCGTCTGGAAAATAAGATGTTGTAAGTGTGTACGAGTACTCACGGTACTTGCGAGCAGGCAAAGGCAGCTTTCTAAAAGCGGGGTGTCGATTTTCTTTAACGCAGTTGGAATGCTACCAGATATCGGTAGACGACATGATGGACGGCTCACCGATGCGCCGCGGTCGTCCAGCCGCGCACACACGGCCCGACATCGGCTGGCGGGCCATCATCGATGCGGTCATCTTCGAGAAGGCCGTCAGCTTCGTGCTCAAGAGACGGCTTTCATCGCACCCGATGCTTCCAGCCCTGTTGGACCTCTTCGACGACTGTGACCTGAGGGCTGTGCTAGGGCAAATGTTTGACGTGCTGAGCACCGCAACCACAAGCGGCGGCCAGCAGCTGAGACACCCATCGTTCGATCGTTACTGGGCCGTGGGAATCTTGAAGTCTGGTCCGTTCACACTGGAGCTACCTGTCCGCGCGGGAATGTATATGGTAAGGCCTTCTGCGTTTAAGCATCACTACTGCATTTGTTTATTTCGGGGGACTTAAACTTTTCTTTTCTTCGTTAGACTTGCTAAACCAAGAATTCAGGACCTGCGAATAAACTGCCGACAAATGAGGCTTTATTGGTTTTTATTACTTTACATCATACCCAGATAGTACCTGATTGTTATAAAGGAATGTCGGTGAATCCAACGATGTTCGAGACGTCATATGCTGCACAGGCACAGCCATTCAGTGGAACAAGAAGTGAGCAAACGTGGTGTGAACTTTGTAATATTGCTTCTAAATTCGGTTCTTCCACTGTACAAATCTAGTCAATGCTTTTGACGTAAAAAAGGTATGAATGGCGGAAACAAGAACTTTTATCTTCAACCTGAAATTGCCGACATATCTTCGACAAAACCTCACAGGGGTGCTGAAAATTCAGCATGAGCTTTAAGTGTTGCTGATTGGTTGATCATAAAATATTTTTGATTGATTAATCGATTGATTGATTGATTGATTGATTGATTGATTGATTGATTGATTGATTGATTGATTGATTGATTGATTGATTGATTGATTGATTGATTGATTGTCGAAAAAGTCGCCATGTTCTTACCTTCGCCTGGATTTTACATTGTTCTCTCAAGGAACATGATAGCATCCACCAGTTATAAAGGACGCAAACATATTATCACGAAATATAGCTTTAATAACCAAAGCTTTAGCCCGAAGGTTGTGCTAGAGAATCCAGTGGGTTGTTTTTGCAGAAAAGAAGTCTCTTCGACAAAAGGAAGCCAATGAATACGTATCTTCGTAGGCACTCGTGTTGGATGATCATATAACCTTCCAGAAGCAACCCGAGAACCCCTTAAACCTTGCAGATGCGAAACAGCCCTTAACTACAGTGAAAAATTGCACAAAATGCAGTTTCGACGGAATTTGGACGTTCACGCGGAAACCTACCCCACGCGCACAATTTCTTTTCATACACTGTATATTTACAAGTTGCGACCGGTTTTTTCGTTCTGCTCTTTGTACACCTTTCTCTCCCAATTTTCTCGCTGAACATAAATTGCAACATTCTTTCCAGTCACATCATTCCTCTTTGTTGCTCTCATTCTTCTTCTAATCACCACCAAAGCTGAACAGGGTGGCATTTTTTTTTCAAGTACTCAAAAAACTACAAGGAGTGTTAGAATTGAACAAGTAGATGGCGCCAGGCGCGAGAAAGAAGTGGCCGGCTTGATTTCACGGGGGAACAGAATCTCGATTCACCTATACCCATTAAATAATATTAAGAAATGATAATAAAAGCTGCCGTAAAAAGCTGACGGTCAATGCGCCCCTTTTTATTTGGCAGTGGCGTAAAAACCCAACCCACGAATACCACATACGCAATTCGGGGTACTGGCCAAAGATTATGGCAGCAGCCGCCAGAGGCCCATGACTGATTTAACTCTTTTCCTTGGCGCTGGAATTAACATCTTTGCCCAAACGTATTCTCCTTGATCACATAATGACAGAACTCTTCGGGGGCTCAGAAACAACGTTCTTCTCCACTTTCTTTTAACCCCTTGCGCAAAAAAAAAAGAACATAATTTCATTACCGGACCTAGCGTAGAGTTTGGATGTACGCACACAATGTAAGAAACCATTTTGCATAGGGTATTTTATTTCTCAGTGTGAATTGGTACACTCTGGGCTGCAGTTATGAATGTAACTTCTAATATTGCAAACTTCAACTGTGAATTGAACAATAATTGGTGATATCATTCTGGAATTTTTTGTTATTGACGCGAGACATGTTTGCCTCCACTCGGACCAATCGAATTGTATTTGCCTGTTACGATGGACCCGACACTCCTTCGGCTGTAGTTCCAGTATAAATTTGAAAAAGTATTATACGTCATTTATGAACTTCTTATTCTTAAATTTGTTAAAACTACAGGCAAACAACGGGAACGCATGTTATTGCTTACACAGACAAAATTTTACTGATCAGGATTCAAGAAGTTAGACTTTTACAAACCCAGTACTGAATCACTGAAAACTGAGACATTGATTACTGGGCTCCAAACGAATTTGCCGAGATACTGAAATTTCGGCACAAACACGTTGGTTAAAGCCGCATGCTTCTCCACCCATAAATAAGCGACTGTAAAAGGCAGCAGTGTTAACATTGAACGTTACCTTTTGTCATTACGGCGTCAGAATACCCTTATGTTCAGAGACTTTACATTCCTGCTAATAAAAGTTACGCGACAATACTTCTCTGAGTCGACGCCGCGTATTCTTCAGAGAACCAAAAATTCCTGTATTTGTCATTAAGCCATGATTCAATGTGATAAATTTCCAACCACATCGATGATATTTCGTGTTATATTTTATTGAAGCGATGCTGTTTAGTCTTATTCGTGCACTTTATGTGTGCAGGCTGGTGTCGTGGACCCAAAGTTGCACCAGCAGGCGCACGAGGCTTCTACTGCCTTGGGGCAAATCTACATGGCCCATAACGACTTCAACGACTGCTACAGTTGCCCGGAGGTGATGGGAAGGGTTGGAACTGACATCGTGGAGCACAAGCACACGTGGTTCCTCATCTCTGCCCTCAAGTTGGCCTCACCAGAGCAAGTCCAAACACTTAAGGTATATGTCCATTCAAGGAGTGTAACGTGTGCTTCAACTGTAGGGCGCGGTACAATTCGGGCGATTTCTGACGTACGTACATACGTAATAGCTAGGTGGGTTCCACCTGAACCTCGATCTACCGCCCCCCAATTCTTTCCTGAATGGATACGTGGGTTTTGTGGAGTGCCTTTCCAATGAAACTACTTAATCCTGGTGTCGTGGTACCATCACCCGAAAGCATGGTACCATTCCCAGCGTGGTATCATTACTTTGGAGGCCCACTTCAGCGCGATTTGTCGAAGGGGCGAAAGATGCCACCACAAACCGCAGTATACCATTATATTCACATAGCACCCCTGATTGCGGAGGGGAGCACAGCCATCCGGTAGCTTTGTTAGTATGGCATCAGAAGTGTATTCAGAAGGTCATAGCTTCGGTTGCCGACAGGGTAGCATGTTTTTTTTTTTCCTTTTTCGTGTAAAAAAATAAACCAACTTCATCGTGAAAAATTGATGAACTGCTTCCCTTAAGCCCTTCTTGGCGTTTTTGATGCAATTGTTCCCACTGGTCAAGCTAAAACAATAGCAAAGGGTTGGGGAAGAAAGCCGTGAAAACGGATCAAGAGAGGCAAGACTCAAGGTTACGTCAGAATGGCAGCCCATCTATTGCACCAAAGTGAAAACATCGTCATCAAAAAGCCCGCGAAAATATTGTCACAAGGACCTGTGATATTGAATCAACAATAGGCATAAAATGGGTCCTTATTGCAATTAACAAAAAAAAAGGCGACGTAAAACACTTGAAAAATATCAGGCCCATCATCCTCCTTTCTGTTTGGACGAGTTTCTTTACAAAAGCAATACTTAATGGAAAACGGGAACTTTCAACAACCTAACTGTCGTTGGGAAATATTTGTTTCTGGTGAGTTATATTCATTCAATAAACCAGGTAGTTGGTGCGTATGCACAAAATATTAAACCTGTACCAAGCTTTTTAGTCATTATAAAATGTCACTGGACTCAGTCCCCACGGCAGTCGTTGAAGCAGTATTTGATCGTGGAGTAGAGAAACCGCATGTAGCGCCGTTCGAAGGTGTATACGAAGATCATCCTTTATAAGAGGGCAACAATATTTCCTATGAAGAAGGGTGTCAGACAAAGAGGTACAAATTCGCCCGAATTATTTACAGACTGTCTGGAAGGGGTGAATGAGAAATCTAATTAGGACAAGTCAGCTTTACGGGCCGATATGAAATACATGAGGACTTTGAGATTTGCGGGTGCCATTGTTCTTCAGTCAGTCGAGCCGAGATTCGTTCGAAACGCTTAGACAATTCTACGTGAAACGCTTGAATGTTATTACAAAAATTCACACAAGTAACTTACAAGTATGAGTAAGCGAACATTCACAGATACGCCATTTCAGTGTTGGTGTAGTAATACCAGAGCAATACCATAACTCTCTTGGGAAAATCGTTAGTGTTGATCCAAGTCATAAGAAAGAGCAGAATTATCATAGGCCCAGCTGCATTCCGTGAGCATCCTCAAATTGTTTTCTGCAAACTACCTTTGCCACTAAAGAAACAGGTGTAAAATCAAATTCTAATTTAGGTAATGCCATTCTGGGCCAACACGTACAGTTTAAGTGAGCCGCTTTAAACAAAACTACGACAAGCGTAACCAGCGACAACAAACAGCTAGGGGTGACACTCAGAGATACTAAAACCGCACCGACGATTACAAATCAGGCCGAATAAATTCAAGTACAAATTAATTGATTAAGATATAATTAATAAGCAAGTCATCAATTAAGGGTGAAAAAAAAACAGGTGTGCCATTCATTTAATGCAGTAGGTTCCAGCGAGCAGAGTAACACCAAGAATTTGACGCAGAAATGACTAAAGAAAATTCAGGAGCAAAGAATAGACCCGTCAAACTCAGCAAAGAAGTGGCTGGAAATCTTTGAAAGAGGCCTTTGTGCTGCACGGAACAAAATAACACGATGTTGATGCGTATGTGCACATGTATATACATATAGCCAAATATATTGTGAAATAAAAGGCACGGTAAATGAACCCCGATAGAAATACCAAGAATGTGATTAGAGGGTCCTTCGTTTCCCGGGAGCACATCAGAATTTTGTGAACAAAGAAAGAAAGAAAGGTAGGAAAAAATAAGGCAAAAGTAAGGAATAATAAAATAATGGGAGAAAGAAATAAAAGAGAAAGGAATGAAGAAAGGAAAAAAAAACAAAACAAAAAGAATTGAAGACAGCAATAAGAAAGGAAGGACGAAATTTTTTGAAACAACGAAAAAGAAAGGACGGAAGGAAGGAAGGAAGGAAGGAAGGAAGGAAGGAGGGGAGGAAGGAAGGAGGGGAGGGAGGAAGGAGGGGAGGGAGGGAGGGAAATAAAATACAACATGGGCCCTTCTTGGATGTGAAGCATCACACTGGGACACTAATTCAGCTCCGTCAACAATACAGCTGCAGATGCTGCGTTTTAATGCGTATAGTTATTTTCCGAAAACCCTTACTGCCACGACTGTGTTACGCCCTGAATTTCCAAAAAATGCAGAGTTGGCGGAATTAACCCTGCAATCGTAATAATCGCGCAAGTGGAGATAATGGGTCAAACAGAATTCTGAAAAACTAAAAAAGTGAAAAAGGGAAAATAAATTCACAAAAACGATCTGACAAAATCAAAACTATCAATCTTATACTTCTTTCCCTGAAACCCAAGAATAAAATCAAAAGTCTGCAAAAAGGTTGGAAATATGACTAAGAAATGGCGAAAATGAAGAAACGTGTAACACAGTGAGTTTCCAGAAAAATGCAGATTTGGCGAAATTAACTCCTGTAATCTTTATCAAAGAGTAAATGCAGACAATTGTCCGAGAAGAATTGTGAGAAACTAACAATAAAAAATAGGAAAATACAACTTTTACCAAATGTATTTCAAAAAATCCAGGATATACATCTTTTAAAGCCCTCCACAATTAAGAACAAACAAAAAAGTCCGCAACACAACGTTCAATATACAAATAAATGTGTGCATATGGCAAACCGTGTATGACCTTTAATTTCCGCAAAAGTGCAGATTTGACGAAAGTAACACTTGTAATTTTTAATATCGCAAAGAGAAATACTTGGTCTCGACATAATTGTGAAAAACCGAGAAACATGAAAAATAGAAACAATAATTTTTCACATAAATAATCTGGCATTGGAAATATGTATGGTATACATCTCCCCCAAAAACCAAGAATAAACAAATAAGCCCACAAAAGAACGTTTAAACTACGAATAAAATAATGTCAAAAATGGCGAACCTTGTAACGGCCTGCATTTCCTCAGAAATGCATATTTGGCGAAAGTAACACATAGAACCTTTATAAGAGCGGCAAGGGAGATAATTGGTCGAACAGAATTTTAAAAACCAAAAAATAAGCAAAATGGAAAAATAAAACTTCCAGAAGAATCCTCTGAAAAAATAAAAAAATATGCATCTTATACATCTTCCCCCAAAACAAAGAACAAATGAAAAAAGTCACCAAAGAACGTTGAAAATACGCACGTATACAAAGAGCGCGAACGGATCAACTCAGCAGTACGCCTTGCTTCTTAAAAAAATACATATTTAGGAAAGTAAAGGAACTTCATTTCTACAGCGGTGCCTTTTTACATCATTGGCGAAAAGAAACGAAAGAAAACTTAAAACAACAAATTTAACCAACGTATTTTGCTACTCATAGCCATATTTTGTTGTAAATAACTCGCGCTTTACAAAAGCGACTTAGAAATGCTGTCCATTAGTGAACAATCCTCTGATTTTCTGCAGATTTTTTCAATTCCCCAAATTTTTGGCGTTGAGGTCCGCGCCAGCGTGTCTCCCGATTGAAGGCGGTATCCACCTCTGCACCGACAATTCTTGGTGATGAAGGAGACACTCTTCACGACCATCCGCCGTGACTGGAACGTGTACGAGATGGGAGGAGCAGTAGTGTAACGTGGAGCCCTTTTTTTGCTTCCATCGGCATTAAGACTTTCTGAACCAAGGCTTTCTATTACATCCAGCTTACGAGCTTTAGTTTGAAGCTTGTGTAATGCAGAACCCAAATGTCACCATACAAGAAGAGGGAACACAAACCGCTTTTTGTGTGATCTGTGTTTGACAGCCTCCCTGAAAAAAACTGTAATTGATTCATCTGTCATAAGAATCGGTAAAGCAGGAAAGTGCAGCGAAATCTGCAGCGGAGCATGATTTGCGGGTCGGGGGCTGTCTTGCGGGTGTGTTTGGCGAGCGACGTCCTGCTGGCGGTTCGCTTCGGCAAAGGTGTACTGGCGTCATTTCCGGGACGAATATGACGTCAGTGATATATTGGTGTATTTCGGCATAAAACAATTTCGTGTTATGATATAAAACCCAAAAACGAACCACCCGAAATACAACGTACTCTTTAGTACTAAGGGTTCCTTCCCCGCAAAAAAAAAAAAAAAAACACTCTGTGCAGGGGTTAACCCTTTACAGACCGCTTGCTTCGTTGTATTGGCGTCACTACCGGGACGGATATGACGTACGCGAAATCTTCATGAATTCTGGAGTAAAACACTTTCGTGCTAAAAACTATTGCTGTAGGGAGAGAGCGGAAAATAACAAATCCCTGATCTTTCTTTCTCACAGGCTCACATTGGGCGGGGAGTGACCGGTGGTCCAGACGAAGCTGCAGTCAAAGCTGTTTACGACGAGCTGAACCTTCACGACCGCTACATGGAATACCAAAACCAAGCTCTCCGTGACTTCGATGAACACCTCGATCGGATGCCACCAAACATGGCGGAAGCTTTCCGCCTCCAGAGGGACATTCTGATGGGCCCTGACACGTAGATGCGCTTACCGTTGAATCACACTACCACGTCTGCTTAGCGCAACTTCTTGCCACCGCCTAAGTACTCACACTTCAGGATAATTTGGAGTAATAAGTACGTACAATGATGAAATCGCACTCAGAATGGTGAAGGTGGCGAATTCAAAGGGAAATGCAAAAAATGTGAAAAAATGTACGTCTTAAAAATACTTCCGATGCTTTACCTACACATCTCAAAGACGAGGGCACATTACTGCTCGCAATGTTACGTGTGCACAATTTCTGGTTGTGAGTTTTCCCAGTTTGATCTAGCCCAAAGCTAAGGCAACAGTGTAGCATGGACACCAGCAGTATTTTTGTCCCATAATTGTCCTGCTGTACAATCCTAAACTGCAACCGGCTCTTGTGCGGCTCTTCTTTACAGATGACATGTGAATAAATACTTTTATCAACCTACGCGCCTTGATTGTTATTCTGTTAAATTTCACAAAACAAACACTAAATGCATCTGCATCCACCACAATCCTGAAATAGCGCTGTAAAAATACTGTCACCAGGTGGCATAAGCAAAAGAATACAATGAGTTTTCTTTCCCAGCCCTGGACGTTTGGCAAGGAGGAGGAGGAATAAACTTTATTTCTATATTAGTTCAAGGAGTAGTGGTAATGGGGGGTCTTAGCCCAGAAGTCCCTGGGCGGTCGCTGCCATGCGGGCCCTTTCAACCAGACGAAGTTGATCGCCGGGTTCCAGGCTGGCTAGCATGCCTTCCCACTGCTTATGGTTGGGGGAGGGAAAAGGAAAATATTTTCATGTTGTCTCGTCCATTCTCTTCACATATTTGGTGGGCTGAATGCACCTCAATACGCCGAAGCTACGAGTGGGCTATAAGGCGAGCCGTGGTGGAGGGCTGTGGGTTAGTTTTGACCACCGGGAATCTTAAACGTGCGCCGAAGTATCGACACACGGAGGGCGTTTTCGCTTTTCGCATCTGTCAGAAATGCAGTCACCGCGACCGGTATCGAACCCGTGTCCTTATGCTCGGTAGAACCACGGATTAGCCACGGAGCTAATGCGGATTTTCTTCTTCATTACATTTTGCACAAACACAATACAAGTCACGAATAAATTAAAAACTTTGGCTGACGGGAGGATTTAAAATAAACATCAAATGTACACAGCTCTCCCAAAAATGGTAGCCGTTCAAGTTCGAAGTCCTCTAATTTTTACAATTCGTACAACAGCCTGACATTCTGTGCAAAATAATTGCTCACTGTGAGCGCATTCGGGTCCGCATGCCGCACAGCCATTCTGCACCTCCGACTGGAATGTAACCCCACCGCCATGACAAAATCGTATGTGACATTTCCGCGCTCAACCGGACAGAATCGAATATTATGCGCTGAAATGCGCAGGTCTTTCTTTAACGTTAGACATCCCAAAAAATATGGCATCCAAGAACTCCGTGCGAACATGCTCCACTGTTTCGAATTGAGCACTCAGCGTGCACATGTTAGACCCACCAAAAAGCAGACCCTTCCCCTCCATCCACGCCTTAACTGGCTGCGCCTCTAGGTAACTAAAAAACAAAGTTATCAGGGATGCTGGGACTGCCATTTTTTTTCATATGGGGTAACATATCCTGCCCAGGGCCACAAATAAATACTTCGCGACAACGTAGTACCGGGAACAGCATCTCTCTCAAATTATTTGTAAGGGTTTTCTCAAAACAGTGGCTTAACATTCTACTGCAAATTGCACCGTAAGAAACCGAAAAGACTCCACCACGTCCTTCATATTTACAGAAGAAGCAATATACATAGGCTACGCGTTTACTAATGTAATCCGCATGACAGTGCGAAGAAATGAATGACGTGTATTACGCACATACGTAAACCGGTTTACAAGTTGGCGAACAAATACGTGACACAGGCCAACACTCCCGTGCGTTACTCAGCGAAAAAGGTTCCGCACACTGGAACGCTCCCTCACCGATGACCAGATGAAAAATGCGAATACTCTGTGCATTCGCTGCACTTGGACCCGTGAACAATGAAGCACTTGCATGCACTTACCACAGCTTTGCCAAAACTGAGCCAACAAGGCGGCTGAAGACTGCGCAAGTCTCGTTAGCTGAGGTTCATGATCTCTAGTGAGGAACGGAAGCACTGGGCCATTGCGTCATAATCCTCAAATTAGCTTTTCTTACTCCATCCTGGGGATGAATTCTCTGAAACAACATAGTACATATATTGCGCGTGGCTTTGCGCGTCGCTTTGCGCGTCGCCTTGTGGCATCGACCAGCTGAGTTCGCGCTGTGTACTTTCCAGTCTCCCGCCCCTCTGGAGGGCTCCCGAACCAAGGAAAGCTTGCATTTACACACCAATAGCGCGTCGTTTCAAAATGACTGTCGTCATTTGGGAGAATTCAGCCACTGCCCGAAAGGTCTTTCTTGCACTAAAACTGTTTCACAATGCTGCCGAAAAAAAGCTACGGGAGGGGGGGGAGGGGCGAGTTTGGCCGAATCACAGCTTTGTGCTGAAGGTTGTGATAGTTCTACAAACATTATTCAATGCGCATAACCTTAGTACAAAAATATATATCTTTTTTTCTAGGACGCCCGTTTTCTGAAAATTCCATAAATCGCCAGAATATAATCGCCAGTAAGTCATGTTATTCTTAAATTATCGGTTTCCACGATTCGTTGGGCCGAAATTACCTGGTGGCACGGTTTCCGTAAGAAAAAATGGCTTTCATCCGCAGGTACTTTTCCGTCCTAGCCCGCCATCTTCCTGCCTCAAAGGATTTTCAAAAAGCCACAACCAAAAGCTGCATCGCGAGAACGCATTGACTGCAACGTGTACTTCTCTTTAAGTGAGACTGACAAAGGACTCACGATGTTCCGCATTATTTCGGAGTGCATTCAGAGGCGTGCATTTAGTAATTTCGTGCATTTAATAATTAGTGCATTTGCGTGGCAGTAATTACACACTGTTTTTATTCCCGTCGTTAGGATCGCCACTGGCAGATTGTTGACGACTTTTTGCTCATCCAACTGTTGAAGCATTTCTTGCCTATACTGCAAAGGTCCTCATGAGGCTTCCGGCTTTTATGAAGTACTACTCAGTTTTGTTTTCGTACGCCCTATCGCTTCATTGAACAAGCCCATTCATGGTGAGAACTGCGCAAGGGGAGATGGAGACCAACCGCATTACTGTATTGCGTGTCTTGTTCAACGTAGATGTTTGTATAATCTGGTTTTATCTCTTCTCTTCTCTTGGTATACTGATGTCTCCGGTGGCGCACAAATGTTAGTACGGCTATTTTTCTTTATTGAAATTTAGTTTTGAACCAGCGCGATGTCTTTGTTTGACTTTTTCTTGGTCTTCGTCTTCCCTTGCGCTGTTGTCACCATGAAGTCTACCAACTTGGCCAGTTTGCCGCACTCGTGAACAGGACCATGTCAACCAAAAACCTCAAATGTCCAAAATATTCCCAATTCACTTATATCACTGGTTCCTGCCGATGCTATAAATAACGCCTCTAAACAGGCAGAATATGATCCCTCAAAAACGTCGCTTTCTTATGTGCCGCGCTTCCTAGAAGGAAACGTCTTCCTTTAGCGATTATAGTGGGATGTCTACATCCCGTATCTCCTCGAACAGCGCCATGCAAGTCTCCTTAGCTTCCTGGCCTCTCCTCCCTGGTAATTACTTCAATAGTGTCTCCTTTATCAAAAGCTGTTTCTTAGTCCACAAAGGTCTCGTAAGACTGTTTGCTATATTGTGTTGATTTCTCCTATGACAACGCGGTAGCAACGCAATGTTCAGTGGCTTCCTCAAAAATTATATTGTTCCCTTCGTCACTTGAATTCTGGGGTGCCGCTTGTGCTTACCAAAAGTTTTGTGTAAAACAAAAGCTAGACTGATGGGTCTGTAATTCAAAGTTTTTTTTTTTACACCGCCCTTCTTGTAAACAAAATTGGGTTGGTGTTTTCAAAAGCTGGTGCTTCTCAAGGTTGCTGACACCTTGAGATTCCTCAGGCATAATTACTTTTCAAGCTTCCCCAGTACAATATCATCTCCACGCTTACCATCTTTACATCATTTTGAACGACTTGCCCACTTCGTTTCTCGTTGCTGTTGTGACCTCGATAACCAAGCTATCAGCCTAAAAACACAGAGGGAATTGAGTAAATTTAGGGGGGTAAGCGGTTACAGATCAATCATCACAAAATCACGAGTTAAAAAAACATCAGAACACTTATGACAAGGTTCGCAATACACGTGCAAGTTCGAAAACGATAACGAAAAGGAAAAGTCATATCATATCGCACACACGTAAACTGCGCACAAACATTGCAAGTATACTGAATGCTAACACGCTAGTAGGTAAACAGGAGAACAACCAACGATACCCAAATATGCGCAGACGAATAGCACCAATCAGTTTCTGCAGAAGCTCTCGAGTATGCACAAGGGAAAGATAACAGGAGAAAAAACGCAGAACAATCTTGCGCACGTAAAGAGACATTGTCGGTGAAATGTTCGTACTCAGGCACAAAGTGCGACACTGGCAAAAAAAAATAAAGAAAGAAAAATAGAAGCCAAGCTAAGACAGATTGTTTTGGTCAGCAAAAAAAAAAAATTGGAGAAAAAAAAAAGGGGATGCAGGACACGGCAGAAAAAAAAAATGCGAAACAGTGGCAAAGGGACCTTATTGTAAAAAGTGAGTTTGGCAGTAATTGACGGAAAGTATTGTTGTCTGATACTGATGCGATTGTCTGGAAGATCATTCCACAAACGGATGGCGCGAGGATGAGTTGAACGAATCAGTTGAGCCATTAACCGCGTGAAACTGAGGTGATTATGCACCTACGTGAAGTAACGGAAGAACATCAAGGTGAAGTGGGGTTTGTCTATTGCTGTATACGTTTTGTGAAAGAGGCAGAGAAGGGAAAGTTCGCGGCGAGTGCTGAGCGGTTGAAGTGAAAGGTTGTGCTTAATTTGAGTTACGGCTGCTGTGGTAGTCATGATTGCGTGAAATGAAACGGGCCGCCAGCTATTCTGAATCGCTTCTAGCATATTAATTAAGTAGTTGTGGGGAGGGGACCATATAGAAGCGGAAAATTCTAGCTGTGGGCGGACGAAGGTTTGATACGCTAGTTGACGGATGTGAGGGGGACAGCTATGTAAATTACGGCGAAGATATCCTAAAGATTGGAAGCTTTGCGCTATGGTGGCAATGTGGTGAGACCAGGAGAGATTGGGAGTGAGAATAGATTCCAAGGTACTTATAGGAAGATGCCTGTGACAGTGGGTGGTTATTGATAGTATAGCGATAGTTAGAAATGTTTTGCTTGCGCGTAAAGAAGAATTTGGCATTTTCTTATTCAGTGACCCATTTTTTACACCAGTCATTAATTTGATGAAGGTCGTTTTGCAGGCGGTGCTAAGTGGTCATTGTGAAGATTGTGAAGACCAAAACTGTCACTGGAGTGAATATTGTGAAGACCAAAACTGTCACTGGAGCCATCAATGAGGGCCTTCTGCGAAAAATGGCCGTCGTCTCTTTTTCGCGCTATCTCCTTTGGCGACACGCATGTGAGCTATTCAAACACTGAAAACAAGAATCACAGCCACTCCCTCCTTTTTCGCTATATTTTCAGCACGCACATCTCGATATAAGGGCGATGAAGACGATGGGGATGCCCTCAAGCACGCACGTACGAACAAATCTAACAAACACTCCACCGCTGTCGAAACCTCGTCTAACCAACCCGCTTAAGAAATTTTTGCTCGAAAGGTTTTGTAAGAGCCTTCAGACCAGATAAAACTGAGAAACCTTTTTTCGACACTAACAAAAGCGTATTTCCAAACAGCACGACAAAACTGGAACTGGAGGTTGTGTCTGGTAAGGATGATGACAGCCTGCAGGGCTTCGTCGGACACAACAAAGGGTAGGTAAAGAAGGCTGAAACGTCGTTAGTTTTCCGGGTAGAGCTGGTATGCAAACGAAATGTGTGCATGGGAAGAAACATTGGAAAGGCGGTCATTTACGGTGCCATTTACATGTCTATACCATGTGTTTAAAGCATTCTTCCCCATCTTGCCCATCGACCACGGGTGGGACATGTTGTTTTAGGGAATAGCGCGTTAGAACAGGACCACAAAAAAAGAACCAGACAGGACAGCGCTCGTTCGGTCTGGTTCTTTTCTTGTGGTCCTGTTTTAACGCGCAGTTTCCTAAAACCATGTCACTATAGCAACTCTCCCAACTCTCTATTCTGCTGCGGAACATGAAGTGTTGCTGTCTTTGCTGGGAGGCCGAGAGTCAGGCGTGCCTTTTTACTCTTAGTTCTCTATTTAGACTGAGTTTTTACTGGCTTCTGCAAAAGGGACGTAAAAAAGATTTGTTAAAGGAGCCATGAAGACAAAACACAAGTTCGGTTAATTCGAAAGATTGCATGCCTCGATAGAATCATACTGACACCACCGTTAACGTACACTTCGCTCAAATAAGCTACGAACTAGTGGCCATGCGACCCACTAGCTCATTTCCCGCAACAGAACCTATGATGTCTCATGAGCTCAGCTTTTGGCTGAGGGAAAAAGGAAACGCAAATTAAGCACGGCGTATAGGCTTTCCGAACGAACTTGTGCACTTAAGTGTAATGCATATTCATTTTACAGCAGTACGAATGGTGCAGTAAACAATGAAAGTTACGAAAACGCACGTAAGCATTGTAGTACCGATGCGCACTGCTGTTGGTACTGGGCGCACTATACTTGTTTTAGCTGCGCAGCACTCCGCCGCTTCCAAGTTGTTTTACAGGACACTGGCCGATTGGCGTAAGCTTTGTCTTACGTGACCCTGTTTGTCGAGGTACCCCAGGTTTCATAAGACGATAACTATTACAGTAACAAAAATAAGCCGGTGCAAATACGCTCAAAAAAATTACACCATCTCCCCGAAGGGAACCATGAGTAGCGGGAGCGTCAGGGGGTTCCTTTCGTTTCCATTATGTTTGTTAGCCAAATTTGGTGGAAAAATTAGTGAACCCCGTGATGTCATTATCCTATTCATGGTTCCCTTCGCGATTGTAATTTCCTTATTGTATGCCGCAGGAGACGAGATTTAAGTGGTATCTAAAGGTCTTTATTTAGGTTTGCCGTCTTTCTTACTTTGAGTATGACGGCCTTATGGCGCTGAAGTGCACAGTCAGTTCTCGTAGCAGCGGTTGTATGTAGTCTCGCCGTTGCAGTTGGTAAAGACGAGATCGATACACGTTCCGTGGATTGTACTTGGGTGTAATTGCTGTTAGTTTTTGCGCTGATTCTCTCACTAAATTGCGTCAGCACACTCATTGACGGGGCTGTTGCTTCCATCCTACTTCATCTGAAGAATCACGGAGTCAAGCGCAAGCACAACCGGAGTGTTGTTGTTTGTTCCTCTTCTATAGCATGGGGGATTGGCCAAGAAACGGTGGTGTACGCCGGACCACCGCTGACGCCGCGGGAACGCTCCGCATCTAAAACAAAGCAACGGCGGACAATGCTTCGTGGATGACTATAGCAGCGCCATCTGGGAGGGCTGACGGACGGCAAGGCCGGAAACCCGAATGACGCAGTGGAAGTTCGCTCGAATACACGCGCTTCTGACGTGATTGCTGAGATTCACCTACGATTTGGCGGCAGAATCAAATTTTGACCTAAATTGATCAATTTCAAGTGAAACGGCATCATTTGCTGCCGGACAAGCTGGACGATAAAACACTTTCGAAAAACAAACTTGTATTCTGTCTTCATGGCTCCTTTAATTGATCCCTCCTTTTCCTGGCCAATTTCCTTATGGGTATGTGTTATTTTCAAGGTGAGCAGCCAGACACTATTACTTCTCCATGGTATCTACAAAGTTGGAGAGGACGGGCTTCCCACTATATGCAATTCTTTCAGCGCATTTCCTGCCCAGGATTCACCCTACTCTTTTTTATATTGCTCCATTTTACGATCGTCATTTTATGGTTGCCATTGCTTGCAAAAAGCAGCAACTACATATTCGTAAATTCTTGTGAACCGCCGATTCTCATAAAAGTGCGCATCGCGACGCGTATATGCGTTTCCTAGTCAGTACAACCAGCCTCACCTGAGCTTGCTTATGGGGGTTATATCACAGCATAACATACCTAAAGCATACAAAAACCCCCTGAACTGAAATAATTAACAGCCAAAACGGACCTGCAATGGTTAAAAAAACACGGTGCAGAAAAATATTCAACCGAAATAGCCGAAACCGATCTAAAAGGGTAAAACCCGAAAAAACGTATGAGAAGCAGTAGCTGGAACTGACCAAAAGGCAACGGAAATCGCCTAAATCCCATTTATAATGCAAAAGATGTAAAATAGATTATATGTGATAACTGTTAATATTCCTTTCTTGAAAATAAAAGCGGTATGGTATTTTTAGGATACGCAGTACTACACTCGAGATCAAGCGGTTCTGAGGGAATAAATTGAGGGCCCCATGCATGTGTACTTGGCTTTAAACATGTCCCCCTTAGATTGCGCCACGCGCGCTTGGCTGTGCCGACTAGGAAACGCCTATACGCCATCGCGACGTAACAAAAGCAGAAGACCAAGAACACCGGTGGTCGGTTTGAGTTCCCCTACGGACCTCCCGACTGCGTTTCTGCCTCCTCGTTCGGATCCACACGATCACCGCTGGCGCAGAAATGGGAATCGCGTCGGAGTAAGCATGCCTCATACTTATTGGCGCGGTGTGCTCGTTATAGTCCTGCCTGGTAGCAGTCGCGTCTATCGCTAGGATCGGAAAAAGGCGTTACTGGTTATCACACCTGTAATCCCCTATAAACGGCAAGGCCACTTGATGCGATTGAAATATAACAGTCACTCTTCTGCACAACAACCACCGTATACATTTTTGCAGAACCTACGCACGTTTAGGAATGAATAGAGCTAAACCGTCTAGTAAATGTTTTGGCTCGTTCCTTCAAGCTACAGCCAAACTAAAGTTTATTTTGTATACTTTGTATCAGAAAGAAGATCGTCATCAGTACCTGCAATCGCCATGACGTATCAATGGCCAATGTGGACTTTGAAGAATAGTTTTGCCCGACCGGATTCAGGAGACTACCATTAATGATCCGCTGAACTTGCGAGTTTAAATCGTTCACACACACGCACCAAACCCAGAGCCTTGATTGCGTGACGCTGAAACCTGCCTCCGAATTTGGACGCTCAGGCTTCTGAATCGGAGTCGAAGGCGCCGGTCGACCTTGGTAGCTGGGCCATATAAATGGGCATTTGTAGCTTGTACGCACAGACTTAAGATCGGCATGCCCATATATCTCCCACAGAAACCGTTTGGGCGGCAAGGCGCATTTGCAACCGCGCTGTCCTTTTTGCAGGTGCTCATGCGAATGTTCTAGATGAACCACACCTTGAAGGAGGTCGTGGACGCCCCAAGAGTGCACCACCAGCTACTGCCAAACGAAGTGAAAGTGGAAAACCACATTGACTACGTGCGTGTGTATACCTCAGCATTCTGGACGCTAGCAAGAAAAGAGCGGTCCGTAAAGAAGAGAAGTTTATTCGCGTATCATTGGCATTGCCTAAATACGTAAGAATGAGCCATATTTTTACAGCGCAGCTGTTTATGGCTGGGGCACCGTGCGTTCGTATTTTCCGAGTGCAAAAGCTCAGGTCTCGAAGTTGAAGCAATATTGTTGAAGTGAAGTACAGCTCAAGACATTGCCTAGAGGCGCTGATAACAGGCTCGTTTTAAAGGCGAGGCTGTTTACTGCTAATGTACCGCGCATTTTTGTTCTCCGAGTGCAAAAACTTAAGATCCGAAATTGATACAGAATGGTTTCATTTTCTGCCATAGGTTATACGTATCATTACTTAAATAGGCATTTTGAGTAGAGTAGCCATCAATATACGTGACTTAGCGGTAGATAACGAAGATTCCTCAAACATTTGTCGTTGTGCGTACCGTGTCTGCCGTGCATACGTTCTCACCGACCTCTCTTTATCAGCGTTGCAAGGGCTTGCGTGCGTAGTTTCCTTCGGCTCCTCGGAAAGGCGCTACTGTCGCCGGGACAACTTGCTGTTTTACATTCTCCATTTCCCTTGTCTTCTGTCTTTGTTGTGGGAACGCCGCACATAGTACGCAGAACAGCTTCGCTGATCATCTCCCATTACAGAATGGAAATGGCTCATGATTTTTGTATTATCTTTCAAACACGTTTGTGTCTCGGATGTGGTAACGAACCTGCCTGACGTGAAGGTTAGCGTTAGGTTTGCTGGCAATCGAAACGCACATTTTGATGCGTAGCATTCCTTGCCGAGTACCCCCACAGCCAGGACCGTGTAACGGCCTCCATTTCCACAAAAATGCAGATTTCGCGGGAGTTCCACCTGTAATGGCTATAATGCTGTAAATGGAGATAACTTCTCGCACGAAATTTTGAAAAGCAACAAATAAAAAAATATATTTTTAAAAATTACGGAAAATGGCGATACGTGCAAAGGCCTGCATTCACACAATATTAGAGATTTCGCTAAAGTTCCACCTGTAATCGTTATAATAGCGCAAAGGAGATAATTTGTTGAATTTTTGTAAACCTAAAAAAGTAAGAACGACATAAAATAATTACGGAATCCGGTGAACGGTGCAACGCCATGCATTTCCACAATAAGGAAGATTTCACAAAATTGGACAATGTAATCGTTATAATAACGTAAACAGAGATAATTGGTCGGGCAAAATTTTGAAGAACTAACTGCCCTTAATGCGATGAGCCTAACACCACAGCTCATCTCGTCTGGACGTGCCCCACCAACCATTCAGCAGTGGGAGTGCGCGTTGCAGAGCTGCCAGCTCGAAGACCAGAAGACCCTGATCTCTCGGGCGAAAATGGCAGCCGCGGCACGCCGCCTACCGGAATAGGATGGCCGCCCACAACTCCTAACTGTTTTTCTCCCCTACCCCGTCCCTGTTGTTTCAATAAACGTTTTCTCTCTCTATTTCACTCTATCTCTCTCTCTTAATCTCTCTCTGTCTCTCTCTAAAATAAAAGAACAATATAAAACATTACAGAAAATGGCAGAACGTATAGCGCATGAAATTTCCGTAATAATACCGATATCGCGAAAGTTCCCCCTGTAATCATTATAATATCGAAAATGAAGATAGCTGGTCAGGAGATATTTTGCAAATATAATAAACAGGAAAAATATAAAATAAGTATAGAACATGGGGAACCGTGTGACGCCCTGAATTTAAACAACAGATTTCGTGAAAGCTCCAAATGTAATCCCTATAGTAGCTTAAATTGAGATAATTGGTAGGACGAAACTGAAAAATTAGAAAATAAGAAAAATAATAAAAATATTACGGAAAATGTCAAAATCTATACCGCATGGCATTTATTTCCCCAATACTTCAGATTTCGCGAAATTTTCAAATTTAACCGTTATAATAACGAAAATGAACATAAATGGTTGGACGAAATTTTGAAACACTAAAAAATAATAAAAATATTAAAAAAAGCACGGATATTGGCAAAACGTATAACGCATGGCATCTGCACAATATAGCAGACATCGCGAAAGTTCCACCTGTAATTATCATAATAGCGCAAATGGAGATAATTGGTCGAAGAAAATTTTTGAAAAAATAAAAATTAGGAAAAATATTACGCAATTAGGCGAAATGGCAAGCGGTATAGCGCCCTGCCTTTCCACAATACTGGATATTTCGCGAATGTTCCACTTTTAATCATTTTAATAGCGTAAATGAAGATAATTGGTCGGACAGCTAGATTTAGAAAAACCAAAAATATTGGCTGGAAAAAACTCAAGACGAGCGGCATAAGGATGCTACGCATTAGTGGTTTTTCTCTGAATTTCTGCGGAATTTTTTACACACAGCTTTTCTTTTGTCTGCGAAACTGGCACGGAGCGGAGGACGAGGTGGAAACAAACAGAAGGCGCTGTGCCTTCTGAGAGTGGCAATAGGAGATCGGCGCTCCACTAGCACGCTGCAGAGGGCAGACCGCGTTATCTTCTGCGGCGCAGGCTTTGCGCCATTCTGGGCATCGACTATGGCCTGGTTTGGTGGCCGCCAATGCATCCGGCCACAGATTAGAGGGGGCGGCGGTTTTTTGTGCGTGTCTCACTCCAGTTACCGAGGAGTCGCATTCCTTTTAGTCAACAGTGCAGAGCAGGCGCTACCTGCCCAGCCCAGAACCGCTGCACACTGCAATAAAGCAGTTTAAAACATGCATAACCACTGTTATTTACGAAATAGGAGGTGAAAGCTATTAATTTAGAACATTTTTACATAGATATTCCTTGACTTAAAAAAAAAAAGAACACATGTATTTGGAAGGCTCAAAGCAGGCGGTTGCAATAGCTACACTTGAATCTACCTCAAAGCCATGAAGTTTGATCAACTGGTATTTTTACGGGTGCGCAAAATAAGTCGCTAGTGTTGAAAGGAAACCAGTTGATGGTGCTACGTGTTTGCGCTTCTCTATCGTATACGAAGCAAGATGACGCTGCCGGAAATTCTGCGCATCGGGAGTGGAAGTTGTGCCTCCGTCTGACCTAGGAACCTAAAGTCGTCTTCAAGTAAAAATTCAACTTTGATTATTTAAAATAAATGGTCTTTGGTAACTCAATCAGCTCCATCCAAGAAAGCAACGACGTTTTCTTACCTGCAGAAAAAAAATTAAACTTTAAGATTTCGTGCGACACAACGTCAGCTGTGACGCAACAGACGAAAAAATACGAACTTAGTTACAAGAGCGTAAACTGCACACCAGCTTTGAAGTGATTCGATCAAACGGAAGTGGGGTCACCAGTAAATTCGCTGGGGCGTTTTTAACATGAGTGGGGATGGTGGCTACTGTCACTGGCCATAAATCGCACAAAACAAGGTTTTGTGACGTCATAAAGACCCTGCTAAAAAGTGGCAAGTCGCCACCTGTTTTATCGCTTCTTCCTTAATATCTAAATTATTTGTTTAGGTTTCCGATAAAGTTGGTGTCCGTGTCATTGGGAAAACAATCTGTTTAAATACTAAACTTGCTTGTTGTCTTCATGGATCATTTAAAGTGCCTGCAACACTTCTTTCAACTTTTTTGAAATCTTAAGAAACACTTGCAGAACGTAGTCACCCAAAACTCCCTGTACTTAGATTAGGGAGTTGCAAAGTCCCTCAGCCAAAAATTACTGCTCTATGCCCATAAGATAACTTGCAAACTCGCTCAAAAAATCTTTCTCTCTCTTTTGGTCATGACTTTCTTCGACGGTTGGAATTACGTCACTAAGGCCATGTAGCGGTTTTTGGCCGGTTTTCCTTCACTTGCAGCAATGAACGCTTTTCGACAGCAATTAAAAAAAAGCCACAAAAACAAAGCAGAAATGGGAGGCGTATCTGTTGCAACGAGCAAATTACGCAGTGCCGCTCCGTGCTGGCGATAGCTGCAACTTTTGCAGTGGTTCCACA
The DNA here is from genome assembly GCA_013339765.2 of Haemaphysalis longicornis. Classification (NCBI taxonomy): domain Eukaryota; kingdom Metazoa; phylum Arthropoda; class Arachnida; order Ixodida; family Ixodidae; genus Haemaphysalis; species Haemaphysalis longicornis. The sequence continues at coordinate 179,157,391 of CM023449.1, read as the reverse complement.
CGCGAAGGAAAGAGTGAAAGCGCTTATCGAAAGTGTTGCAGGGTCCCTTTATTAGAATGCTTTTCTGAGAGAGTTGGTACGTGAAGCCAAAGAAAAGCGCAATAAAACGAGCATGCCTGAGGCACCAAGAAACAAGACAAGTGATCACTACCGAAACCGGCTGGTAGTACTTCCGTTTCTGCTTCCGTGTCTCTGCTCCCGTGTTTCGTTTAAACTTGGAAACTCAATTACGCTGCTAATCGACAAGCTAGGATGAATACTGCTGGGGTAGGCTCCACCTAAAAGTACCATGTGATTCTGTCTCTGCCTTTCACGATATTTAGCACCGCCCAGTGTGGGCGGTGAATCTGCGTTTGAGTGCAAGTGCCAGTTCGCATATCTGAGCCTGTAGTACTCTCTGCGCCTATGCTTCTCTCGGCTTGCATTAGTCCGGTTTAGGCACAGCACAAAGAAATGAAAATCTATTCGCTAAGGCGAATGCTAGTGGTATCACTCAAGTGGAGGGTGCGTCGCTAATTACTGTATACAGTATAAGAGCTCGCTAATTCGAACCCAGTTAATTTGAACTGACGCCCTGGTCCCGGCCACGGTCCCGGCACAGACCTGTATATTTCAATAGCCGCGTTAAATGCGACAGTACCGCGTCACATTTCCTAGAGCATCACGAGTAATGCGATCCGCGGGCGTTTACATGTAGTGCATTACCTCTGGTGTGATGGTGGCGCCGTACGGTGTCGAACATCGCAGGCAAAGCAGCGTTTCTGGCGCTTTCGCTGCTTCCGGCACGGCCGGTTCGCGTTTTCTTTTTTTCTTTTTTCCTCGACTCGCATTCTGTGGCCTCTCACGCCCGATTAAGATGTTTTTAAGTGCAAAGATGCTTTCGCATGTCTTACTTATGTTATCGACATAATTCCTAATGCGATGCGCTCGCGTTTGCATGCACTTCGAAAGTCGACTTACGCGTCTCGCACGAGGTCGCGGGTTCGATTCCCGGCCGCGGCGGCCGCTTTTCTGATGGAGGCGAAAAGCAAAAACGCCCGTGTGCACGAGATTTCTGCGCACGTTAAAGATCCCCAGGTTGTCAAAATTAATCCGGAGCCCTACACTACGGCGCGCCTCATCGCCTGCGTTACGTCGGCGCGTTAAACCCTACAATCAATCAATCAACTTACGCGTCTCAATCCACCCCTGTCTGGCGCATTAATGCCACGCGCTCTCCTAGCGCATTATCCCCGTTTACATGGATGCGATACGCTAGAAGGTTGATACGATGCGATGCGATGCGCCACTTGTCGCATTAATGTAAACGCGGCTAATATAGGGAAAACTCCCGATAATTCCCACGCGTCGGTATCTAGAACAGTTAATTCGAACTGGGGTCCCCTGGTTTCCATCGCTCCTCGAAGAAGAAGTCGGCTGAGTGTGATTACAATTTGTTGCAAATCCAAAATAAATCAAATTTACTTGAGATGCAGAACAACGAAACAAAGTAAACAACCGCGCAGCGGGCGCTACGCTGCTCCGACATCTTATTTCGCTTCCGCAGCGGGCGCCGTGCAGTGGGCGCCAGTGCTCCTTCGCTTGCCATAGCAGGTTTTCTTTGTGCCGCGGCCTGCGATCACGTGGCGTGCGCAACAAGCGTGTAGTAGCGTCGAATCAGGGATAACGAGTTCAGACGTGGTTTCTTTGTGTTTTTCCCGCGCAGTGTGGCGTGACCACTCCGTGGGCGCGACGTGCATTCATCTTAGCGGCTGCCCGCTAACTCGAACTCCGCTTAAATCGAACAATTTTATGGTCCCCGTCGAGTTCGAATCAACCAGCTTTTCTGTAGTATTTTTTCGGTCGAAATATACTTGAGCCCCTACTTCGGGGCCAACGGAGACACATTGTTTACGCTGATATTCTGCAAGCATTTAAAATTTCGAAAAAAGCTAAAAAAAGGTGTTGCGGGGTCCCTTTATGGTAGCTCCAACGGAAAGGAGGATAGAGCGGCTTTTTCTTGGCGTAAATCTTCTGGTGATGCCTTTCCGCGGCTTCAGTAGACTTTACTTGATAATCCGCATATATGTAGGGCGACATGTAACGGTGGCTTTGAAAGCTTCCTTTATTTTTTTGCCTTATCGAGAAAAAGTCTGCTTTTTATTTTACAAATGCTTTGAATTTCTATTTCTACTAGATTTCCTTAACTCTACGACGAGGTGGTTCCAGGGGATTTTATACAGCTTAATCCCTTAAAAGAGCTTGAGCTTAAGTCCGTCAGCTAAGCAACAAACTGCAGTAAACAGTCAGAAACAATGCCAATAAAGCATTTAAAGCAAGCACCGGAAAAACTACATTGATTATTTTTCCGGAGGTCAGACCAGTTTTGCGTGCCGTTATGGCTTCCGCTTGATTCGAAGGAGCCTACTTGCCGTCGTTTCAGTTGCGTTGTAAAATTGTTTGCCTTTTTTCAAAATACAGCCAATAATACACCTCCCAGCTGACAACTGGAGGGAGAATGTGTAGCTTGTTCGTGTATTTTCCCCTCAGGATGTCCTTTACGGCCTTAAAGCACAGGGGCACAAAATAAAGTTCGAGCCCTGGTTCGTTGACATGATCGCGATGCTGCGGAGACCAGGGGACGACCACATATACGCTATGAGAGACTACCGTCGCACCAATCAGACTGGTGGCATGTACGGCGAGTGAAGCCTCAGTCTAAAACTTTACTCCTTTTTTCGCTTGAATGTGTCACGATTGTGGATGGATTTTGTACTCGTATTAAGACTTTTTCAATCGGTATTATAATTTCTCTACTTTTTTGTGTTTCAGAGCGCATACTGCCGGTGCCCACGCCAGTTTCTGTATGTACAGGCGGGGACATAGTATTCAGGGCTACGCGAGCGCGTGGCGAAAACTGCCGGTGCACACTCTGAAGGCACGGCGCCTGTTGTCGAGACCGACGCAGCGCGCATGCGTGTCCTTGTTTACTCGTATGCACTGTTGGGACTGGGCCATCTCACCGACGCCACCACGTTTGTGACCCGCCTCCCAGCTTGCCACCGATGTTGGGAATCAGCCATCCCGACGCCGTCACCACTGTTGCGACTGGCCATCCGAGCGCAACCACCGGTGTAGCGGCGTTGCCTTGCTCCGTCCGCCATCGACGCGGCGCAGACCAGAGCGATGAAGTTCTCGAGCCGACGAAAATTTGAAGCAACATTTATATACAGTACAGAGTTACATGGCTCGCACAAAGGCGACAGCACCTCTCCACTCGGTGCCTCCGAAAAGTGCTGCCGAAGAATGCCGACGATAAGTGCCTCCGGGCGGGTTTCTATACCCCCGGAAGTCCGGTGAGGCCCCGAGAAGATTGAATCGCTCCAGTCAGTACTCTCGCTGGCCGAAGTTTGAAATCCGACGAATGGAGGCGAAGCGGTTGCGTCAGCCGAGCCGCCCCGACGGGGAAAGGGGAGGTGACGCCACCTCCGTAGCGAACCCGCCTCCAGGCAAGTGGCGGCCTGTCGGTTGCCGGTCGTTCACCCGATGCATGATTCGGCCGAGCCGCCGCGACGCAAAAGGAGAGGCGACTCTGCAGCGATACAAGTTTGGGCCTGTCGGCCGCGAGTGGTTTGGTCTGGTTTGGACGAGGCGTGAATCCGCCCCGCTGTCGGCGCGTCACCCCGTGCAATGAATTTGGGCCAGGCGCTCGGGCACAACAGCACGCAAGTTTTGTCGCTTTTGGCAGCCGCACTACGGTTGTCAGGAACACGCCATCACCCTACGGCCGAAGGGCACAGTTCAGCGGCGTTCGCACATGCGTTCATGTTCTGAATAATCCTCCCTCGGAAAGTGCCTTTTTCGTTTCGATAGAATTGCATAAAAGACAGAAGACATCAATGGGACTATTCCGGGTAATGATAGGCCGACAAGCAGGGATCACATGCGCAAAAGCCGGCGAAATTGGTACACTCAAGGTAACAGATCTGTATGGGAGGGCACGGTATCGCAAGAAGGCTCCCCTGCGGAGCATTCCCGACAATCGGGGCGCTGCTGCCTAAAGCGAGAAATCTTGCGTGCATACCTGTAAGCAAGGACGCGCATGCATGTTGCGTCGATCTCGACAGCAGGCGCTCTGCTTCCACAATGCGCAGTGGAAGTTTTTGCCGCGTTCTCGAATGGTCCGAATTTCCCGCCTGTACAGTCGCGTGCGATTTGAAGGTAATCGCGAGAGCTTCGACCAATAAAGACGAGAACGCCCCCGCGCGGCCTTTTTCGGAGCAACTGGGACCTAGTTTATGCATTCTCCTCTCTCTCGGTCGCTGTTCCATCAAGCAGTGATCACTCCCGCGGCTAGTAAACCACCCTTCCAGCTTTGTGGTGATCTCATGTGGTTGCAATCACGTGTGCGCTTTTTTCTTGGTTATCGTGAGCAACGATAGAACCAATTGTTATAAAGGTCCAGTATTTCCCCAGAATGCGTTTCTGCGCACCTTTTCGAGAACTGCTGTAAAATACCACGAGCGGGACGTCGTCGCCGCGTGCGCGATAAAAAAAAAGAAGACGGGGTTATTGGTTTTGCTGCTGGAGTGATGGCTGCTGGAATAAACAGCGACCGAGGGAGAGAAGAATGCGTAAACCTGGAACCAGGCAAAGTAAAACAAGCCGCGTGTGGGCGTTATCGTCGTGGTCGGTCGAAGCTCGCGCGATTACCTTCAAATCGCACGCGACTGTACATGTATTGACTTGTGCGACCATTGCATTCTGTGAGATTCTCGGTTTGTTTTATACCACTATGATATCTGACCATTTCCTGTCATGTTTGCGATCTAATACCATTGTTGTCCATGCTTCAAATGATGACGGTAACCCACATATTATGGAATACATTACTTCCTGGACATCGGAGCACAATGACTGCAGTTAAATTTTAGGCCGTGATATCAAACGTTCCGTACAGGGGTTGCATTTCTTCTAATGTGGGAAAATAATCCGAAATATGTATACCGATTGCCTTCTTTTGGAGAAATTTGAACATTTCTTTGTGAAAATGTCTCACGAAGTTTAGTTTTGTCTCGGCCAAGGCGAGGCTGTATTAAACTATTTATTAAAGCATTTCATTATTAAACAATATTGTTTATTACACGCCAGCGCAACAGGTTACAGTTTTCTGCTTGTTCTGCTGTGATAACACCGAGCTGAGCTCTGAGGCTGTGCAGCAGGGGAACGTGACGTCAGCACCACCGTCGCAGGCATTGGAGCGGAAGCACCCCTTGTGCAAAGGAATAACATCCCGTGGGCCTAGTACCTAGTATCATAGCGACAGTTCTTCCTGGAGTTGGCGTGGCTGGATAAAGCGCCAGACAGGCAGAACGCAGGAGCGTCGTAAGCAAATCACTCCGTCTCACCAAAAGCCATCAAATAGAACCGTGCTGCGCATGTATACCGCGTTTGCAATACATGGCTCCCTTATTTAAACCACCAAAATCTTTTACACTGCTTCCCCCAACGTCTGTGTTGGAATAAAAATCATCCGTCGCATGCCCCCGCGCGAGGGACACGTGTAAATGCAGAGCATAGTGGGGTTGAAGCGCGAGTCGGCACCCCCAAAGTCCCGTTGACGTTGCCCGACGGCTTCCGCGACGGCGGGTTCCGGGACGGCGGCGGCTTCCAGACGAACGACGCTTGCTCGCCGCCGCCTCTCGTTGCCGTACGGCCGGGTCCGCGGCCCGACGCTGACGTTTCGAAGCTGTGTCTTGCTCTCGACTCGAAGGGTTCGCTTCTCGACGGTGACGCCTGGCCGCTGCTTCTTGTGCACGCTGCTCGGGATCCGCTTGTCGACGTTGACGCCTGGCCGCGGTTTCGCGTTCACGAAGTTCGGCGTCGGCAGCGCGCTTACAACGTTTGTGCTCGGCGTCGGCAGCCCGCCGCCTCGCCGCCTTGTCTTCTGCCGCCGTCGACGAAGACGATGGTACGACGTCTTGAACTGGTGCTTCGGCACTGATGTTGGATTGCGTCGAGGTACTAGTTGAAGGTCTTGCTTCCATCGCTTATCAACTGCGACCGCCGACGAGCGCAAGAGAACACGCTAGGAGCAGCGGAGAGCAGGCGAGGAGGAGTGATGGAGAGGGCGCTTATCAACTGCGACCGCCGACGAACGCAAGAGAACACGCGAGGAGCAGCGGAGAGCAGGCGAGGAGGAGTGGGGGACAGGGCGCACCTGGAACGGCGGTTGCGGACGCCGAGGCACGCCAACGCCGACAACGCCGGGTGACATCGTGAGTTAAAGAAATGCTCTGCATTTAAAAAATCTTTATGCGGTTTTAGAATGTGTCACTTTTTTATATGCAAAGCCTATTTTGGTGCACCCGGACAGGCGTTTCGATGTCACCTGTGGTAATTAAAAGAGTGCGGAAAACATATTTAAAACAGGGCGGCAAAAATGAGACTTGAGAGTAAGATTAAATTAGTTCTACTGATTCGCCAGACGGACTCTGGTGCGCTCTGTTGACTACTATCAGTATCAGCCTAGCGTTAGTACCGCAATGAGTCACGAGAGGGCGCCGCAGCCCCTGAAAATTTCTACGAGGATTCCAAGGGCAGTGTTTTGCTTTTTGGGGCCAGAGTAGGTTCCCTGACAACTAAAACACACACAGTGATGGGATATGCGAGGTCTGCGGAAAGAAAAACTATGCGTGGCGCACAGCATTGGAATGTGAGTGTATCCATCCAAATCTGTTTGAGGAAAATATTAGGCTGCCCGAAGCCCTAGGATTTAAAGGGGTCCTGAAATACCTTCCGCCGATGCACGGATGTACATGTACCCAAATAAAGCAATGTATTTTCAATCTCCTCGCGCAAGAATTTTGTTAAAGCGATGAGTATTAGCTAAGAAATCGTAAATCAAAAACCGCGCATTATCGTCGCTCCGCGTTTCCTCCTCCTTTCGACTTACTCTCCGCTGTTGACGGCGCGCGAGCATTGCCTCCCATGATGCTGCGCTCCGCAGCGGTGACGTACTCCCGCTATTGCGCTGCTCAGACTGTCGTCTGCTACGGGTAAGCTTTGTTGACACCATGAATCCCGCACTCCCGCTCAAGGCTGGAAAAGCGAACGAAAAATCTGGCCGCATGTATGCGGCGGCCTGGCCTTGCCCTTTCGCGGTGTACGTTGCTGGCGGCACATGACTTTTAAATGCAGAGCATTTCTTAGCCTCGCCTCTTCCTGCATCGGACGGCGTCCACAGCTCCGCGTCCGCAGCAGGTGCGCCTCTCCTCTTCCCTCCTCTCTCTCAACAGCAGCTGACGCGCGCACGCGTCGTAGTCAGCCCGTTCGCTCCGTCGCGGTCTCGGAGTAACAGGTGCGTGATAGCAGCGCGGTAGGGTGTGGAAGGGCGCGCGCTGCTTGCGCATGCGCGCTCTCCCCCCCGTACTGCTGTCCCTCTACTGCGCGCGCTGCAAATATAAAGGGGCTAGCGGTCGCTCGTGCTTCAGTCAGTGCGTTGCTCCTTCCTTGCTTGGTTGACGCTCGCTCCACCCTAACGCGACTTTACTCTCCTCTCTCTACCCCAAACCAACACCAACGCAACTAGGACACAACTACCCACCCTAACGCGACTTTACGCGGCGTTAACGACCCCCAATGCTCTGCATTTACTCGTGTTCCCCTCGCGGGAAAGTGCGGGAATTTTTTATCGGCGGCGAACTCGCAGCGGCACGGGGAGGGTCGTGCGCTCGTTCCCTTGATGCACCGCGCACTGTTTATCCAAAAAGCGCCGTATCAGATGTGGCCCCGCTGGTGCCGGGTCTTATTTTGCGGCGGTGGTAATTCCTGCTGCGGCATGTGAAAAAGTCATATTAAACCGATACAGAACCTGTGCACAAAACGCTTCAATCATGTGACCAGTTCAGCTTGGGGCGACGCGTGGTGGAGAGCGGCAACGTTGGCAAAACATGCTCCGCCGCGGCCTCTTAGCTTTCTAGCGCTGGAGCGAGCGCCATTTCTTTGACAATCTCAAACATCGGTTGCCTTTGCAACAAGGCACAAACCGCTCTAGAAGTGAGTTACGGTGCGTGATCCCGGTTCAGCTTGGGGCCCAACTCGCGACATGTGGGCACTGCAGGCGTACCACTCACTCCCATGGGAAGTGCGAGATGCGTTTGGGCATTACAGGAGGCGATGGTGTGTGTGTTGTGGACGCCTTTGTTTCGCGACGAAATGCGACGTTGTGCTTCTGCGGGGGGATAGTGCTTCGCATGGTCTGGATTATCTTTCTCGAGTGCGTGGCTAAAAGCCATCGGCTTGTGCGCCAGAGTTAAGTGACTTGCTGTTCGTCCCAGCAAACCGCGCGCGAGGTGAGTACCGAATTTACGACGGGCAGGAGGCAACCCATCCTCTGTCAATCGTGGTTCATACTTTCAACGCATGTTGTGACGTTGTGTTCGTTAGAAACGCATCTCTGGATTGTTTTGAAGCTGAATAAAATGTATGCGTCAAACCCGGGCATTCGGCTCAGGGCGTTCTCTGCGACTGCACGAAAGAAGTGCCACGGGGCTTCAACGCTTTCTTTATGGAACGTACTCAGGTAACAAAATATCCATGTCGTGTTATGGCCGTGTTGCATTCAATACAAACGGTTAAGCGTTTGTTTTACACTTGTTTCGTTTGTCGTAAAATGCCAAAGCACTCCGGCACTCCGCTGGCAGATCAGCCGGCGAGCCGAAGCTGAGCAGACGACTCATCTCTTTGCCGGAAGTGCGTGAAAAAGCCGCCCAATAGCAGGATGTCTAGCTCATGACGAACATCTGGGAATCGATGATGTAGACATGTGAAGATGGCTGCGTCCAAAAACACGAAGGGGTTGGGTGAGAAAAAAACGACAAACTTTGCAACAAAAGTGTGAGCTTTCCGCTGCGCGTAAAAGAGTAATACTTGGCACAGAGGACGTTGACAACCCAATCTAACGGTTGCGCTAGTTCATTTAGTGTGCTCAAAATGCCTTTCAGGGCCCCTTTAAGGGCAGCACAGAGGGAGTACGTTTCAGGGCTGTAATTTGGCTAAAAGAAGATTGAAATGCTGGTGGAAGAAGAAAGAGCAGAGAGGGGAATATTACCTAGTGCAGCTACCACCTGTAAAAGACAAGATGAGTTTTGAGTCTGCTCTAAGCGCAGCGGTAGAATTGAAACCAGTTGTGCAACAAAGATTATTAAAGACGATAGTCTTTTTTGGGCTACTTGGGCTACAGACCAACCCAGAACATTTGGTCTGTCTGTATGTCTGTCTGTGTCTGTCCGTCTGTCTGTCTCTAACTCGATTCATTCACCCTGCCAAAGTAAAACGCTTACTGCGCAATAGTCTTATATACTCACAGCCAAATGTAAACGTCTAAGCCCGGTTTATATGTTCATACTTGTCAACTTCGTTGGACAAGAACAGGACATTACGCAGATATAAGACAGTAAATTTGTACACAAGAGATATTTACAGTGTTCCTTTATTAAGAAAATCCTGGATGCTTGGTTTTTCGATAGCAAATGATATTCTACATCTACTGCAGAACAACGCGTACCGCCTGCTGTTGCCCGCGCCACCTTTTCGAGGCATATGAGAAATCACGCGGCAACAGCAAAGAAAGGTTTCACTAGCTAGGTTTCACGCTCTGCTTGGAACCCACGTGAGCACGGCAACGCGGTTCTATAAACCTTGAAGTCGGCCGCCTCGATTCACACGCGTCTCCGCCGTACTGCAGCGCTGGCATCGAGGAACCGAGCCTGTAGCAGTGGAACGCGGTAATTTCAAATCGCCTTGAGCAATCCTTTAGTGTGTTTACCTTGGGATGAGCACGACGGAACAGGAGCAGCATGAGAGGTGAGCGGGAAAGCGAAGGGGGGCATTTCCTCTGCAAATGTCTACAAAGACTATCGTCTTTTGACGACATTTGCAACGAAAGGAGCTGATACGCGGCCAATTTTTTGGTGAGGTGACACGTCATCATTACGTTACAATAGAGCACCACTAACAATCACCAGTCATCATGATCACGCCAGTAAGAGACACAGGATTTAGTTTTCATTAGTTAGTGCAATTCATGATTTTTTATTTTAAGTTATTGTGTACTTATTTGCAGCCTAGCAACATCGGTCTCCGTGGCAACGGCGAAGCGCGAAAATCGCCCCCACCATTTTGGCTACAACTAACGTGTGCCTGTGTGGCTCAATGGGTTTCCCGGCGGCTTCGTAACGCAAGGCGTCGCAAGATGTCGCAGCGCGTCGCAAGGCAAGACGTTGTAGGTTCTATCCCGGCAAGGGGAAGCGGTGATATTTTCGATGCCCCGGTTTGGGTGAGTTACGTGTTACGTTACGCGTTACTACGGCGGCTAGATACCGTGAACCCGGACGAGGTACGGCGACAATCCAGCCCTCCAAAGTGTTCCAAACTTACAAAAGCGAACAATACGAGGGAGTGGAAGAACATTGGAGATTGCCGGCTAAGAGAAGAGAGGCATTTACGTGGAAGAGGCGCCAGACGACTATCGTCTTTCGACGACATTTGCAGCGATGTGAGCAGATACGGGGCTAATATTTTTTCGGCGAGCCTCGGTAGAGGAACTATTCCCCGCATGTGTAAACGTGCTATGCAAGACTCTAGGCCAGGCACTAGCTAACAAATCCTGAATTAGTGTAAGAACCCTAATATGAAATCATCAGAAGCCACGGCCTGCCTTTGTTCTTTTCGGAGCTTCCTTAAACTGGGAGCCATTTCAATATTCCGCGGTCATAATTTACTCCCTTCCGTCCAATTTTTGTCCTCAATTTGCTGCATCAGGTTACCTGTCTTGCACCTTCTTATCGTGCCGTCCCCCGGTAACCATTTGTTACCCGTCAGGCGGAACGGCCTATAAGAACTTCCTTTTACATGACGGGCCAAACTGCAATCCTTTCCAGTAATTTGAGATAGGAGGAATTCCACTGGAATTTGCTCCCTAATGCAAGACGCCCATTTCCTAATCCTGAGCGCTAGTATTGTAATTTTTGTTTGTTGTGTGAACGCAAGTTTTCGTTAGAGGCTTTCAATATGTCCTCATCTGTCTGCCCCGTATGTCTCGCATCACCATGAGAAGGCATTGGCCGTATACGCCTCTTTTAGGTGACGGAGGACTCATCATGTTCATTGCTTCGGAGCACTTTCCGAGTGCATTCCAGCCTTTGGTAATTCTACACCACCTGCTTTCATTCCCGTCGTTGGAATATTCCCTGGCTGTTTGTACAAGGTGATTATATTATCAACCTGTTCAAGCATTTCATTCACTATAATGAAGAGGAGGCTTCCAACTTTTTGGAGGGATACTTTCAATGTCCTTATTTTTCTTTAACTCTTCGGCGAATCGTTGTGACTACATTTTCTGAAGCAGTCGTCCCCGTCATGTCAACAGCGAATCTCAGGTTAAGCGACCGAAATTCTCCTCAGTCAGTCCTATCTCCCGATTCCCCCCCAGTTCTATAAATAACCCCGCCTAAATAGGCTATATGTTCCCGAGAAATGTTCCGTCTTAAGCAAAGGAGCTTCTCACTTACTTTACTGATTATAGTGGCCGCATGTTCCAGTCGACTAAAAGGCGCTTTGCACGTCTTCTGCACACCATGCTCATTACTGCGGTGGTGTCACCAGTTTAAAGGGGTTTATCCTAGTCTACAAATCTCCCGTAAGACTGTACTCTGGGAACGCTTTCATTACTCGCTTGATGGTGTGGAAGTAATGCATTGTTCATTAGCCTACCTAAACTTCGATTGTTGTTGTTTCAACTCTCGAGTGTCGCTTATGTAAATTATTATCAGTTTGTAAACAACCTGTGCAGAACAAAATGTAGGCTTGCGGGTCTGAAATTGTCTAGCTTTTTTGTACCACCCTTCTTGTAAACAAAATTAGCTTGTTCTGTGCACAGGCTAGATACACATTGAAAGTCATCAAACATGTGACAATAACTGCCCAAGTTTTCCTATTAATATGTTCTTCATGCTTAGCCTCTTTGCATCCCCTTGAGGGCCTTTCCTATATCACATTTAGTTACCGAGGTAAGCTTGATAACCGAGCTATCGGGGCTGGGAAGGCCAAAGCCACAGCTTCGATGATTGGTGTAGCCTGGACTACGTCTGCTTCTGCAAAAATTTGCTGCCAGCTCTTTCTCCTTCTATCCCCTGGAGTTGCACGCTGTTGAGATAATAAGATAATGGGAACGGGAATCACAACCAAACCCTCTATTGCCACCTATATTTCCACCATGCCGACCGTAATCAAAGCAGTGGAGGTGATGGTGGTGCAGGGAATGGCGTACTTAGGAACACATGTCGCGAACACTCCGCGACTCTGGAAACGGTACTTTCGTCTAATTTAGCGGCTCCACGCATTTCCTCCATAAACGCTTCTGCACAAGCACCAAGACAGCTCGAACTCAAGTACGCTTCTTTGACACTAACACAAATATATTCCCACGCTACACGACGCACAATTGGGGAGGAAGGTGGTATCTGATGTTGATAGTGATCGTTTGACGAGTTTGGCGGACGCAACAAAGGGTACTTAACGGGGCTGAATTGTCTGCGGTTCTCTGGATAGAGCTGGTATGTAAACATTCTGCGTGGAACAGAAATGGGAAAGGTGATAAAAGGCCCTGTCAGGTAATATTTTAATGCCAACCATCTACTTAGAACAATCTTCCCCCTCTTTCCAATCGCCACCCGGTGGCACACCAAGTGTTTATATCCAGTCTGGGGGGTGTAGCCATGCCTCCTTCCTTTTACGTTCGTTTTTGCTATTAATCTACGCGTTTTTACTGGCTAAAAAAGGAGGTAAATAAAACTTATTGATTTATCCCCACTTTTTGGCCAGTTGCCCTTGTGACTATATGTCATTTTCAAGGTAAGCAAGCTGACAAATCACTTCGTCCACGTACCAATGGCATATAGTTTCATACTAATATATACTAGAGGGAATCTGGCGCCACTGTCTACGGGACGGCGCTTCGGAGAGCGTTCCGTCATGTACCGGGCAGGCACGTTCCGCTGGTCCTGGGAATGGCTCATTAACAGGCTGAAAGGTTGGCTCTGGCTGCAAGAAAGCAACAATGGTACTGTGGAAGGTTCATCAAATTTGTTTGGTTATTATAAAATTGAACCTACAAAAAGATCAAGTTGTCAGTTCTAATGCAGAAGCTTCATGCACGACGAACAAGAAAAAAATGTTACCCCTTTTTTGTTGACTTTGGCTTCGAGACAAAGAAGAAGCCATATGGCTAGCTAGGCCAGTAGGCGAGGAACGTCGCTAGCGGCAATGGCGCCGCCCATGGCGGCCCGCGACTGCAGCGACAGATCTCCCTCTAGTAATTCTGACCTTCACCATTTCCTTTAATTCCACACCCAATTGGATTTACCATTGGATTTATCCTACTTTTCCTCCAAACTCCCATTACCTAATCCCTCTCCCATAGACACCAAAATTCGCTAAAGCGTTGCATGGCGTCTTTGTATCCCTTGTACATAAAATAAATGCGTGTTACCACCATTATATATATTAGTGTGAAACTATGACCCTCGAGATATTCGCAATGAATAGTTTGACTGCATTTCGTACTCAGGAGTGGCTCTATTCCTTTTTGCCTTTCCGGTTTGGAACATTCTTCATTTTTGTGGTTGCGTTTGCGTGCAGTCAGCCGTAAATGAAAGCGATGATAATTATATTCTCGTGAGCCATCGACTCTCGTGAAGGCGTGCCTCGTGACATAACGAAAGAAGAAGAACTGGAACCCCGGCGACCGGTTGGAGTGACTCACCCCGCAACTGCGTACCTGCCTTCTCATACGAATCCACACGATCACCACTAGCGCAGAAATGGGAATGGCATGGAGGTAAGAAATGCCTTCTAAACTGCTGACGTGATATGCTCGTCCGTAGTCCTGTGCGGTAGCAGACGCGGCTTTCGCTGGGATCGGGGAAATCCGCTAATGGCGAACGAACCTGTAAGCCCCGGATGGTTCGATGTGTGACATAAAAATTACCATTGACTGCCTCACCATTTGACGCGATTCAATTATTACAGCCACGTTTCCGGTATAAGCACGGAATACATTTTTTGGAGAACCTGATCGCGTTGAACCATGAGTGGCGTGTGAAGTCCTTCATAGTGCATAACCAGAATTCGGCCCTTCGTATGGAGTGTTTTTAATAGCGTACTAAATATTTTCACACACACTTTTAAGCGTAATGGGATGGATTCTCCTATGCTCGCGTTACCGTGCTCGTAGATGGAAATCGCTGTATGCATGACTTCGTGAGCTAGCGTTAGCTTGTGTACTGTTCTAGGCAGCTTACTCGAAGGAGTGCCTAATAATACTATTGCTTTGACACGAATTCCGTAGATTATTGAAATGTTATCAGACTTCTTCCATACGCATGTTACCGACTAGCAGGTTTTGGTGAAATCAGAGCATTTTTTTTTCTCGGATTTCTTTTGTCAGCGATCTCAATTTTTTCGAACTTCTGCGCGTTATGCGTTATTTTTCGATTCTGAAATGGAGTGGCCGGCTTTTCACAACGGTCTGGCGTATATTCAGGAAGGGGAGGAGGGGAGGCTGGCTAGCTTTCTGGTCACTATCGACACAGCATGTGTAAAAAGCTGAGAACTTCTTGCTGGGCTAGTTGGTGAATAGATGCCATGATTTGAAGCGCAACAAAAACACACGGATGAAGAACAGTGTAGACGAGACAGGCGCTACACTGTCTCGTCTGTCTCGTCTACGCCTGCCTCGTCTACACTGTTCTTCATCCGTGTGTTTTTGTTGCGCTTCAAATCATGGCATGTGTTAAAACATCGTTCAAATAACTTCAACCTATATGTCATGTGCATAGCCGTCGCGCATGATTTCGTGCATTCTGCATGCCCCCTCTCACACTAATAAAACGCACATCATTGAAATGGCTTTTGGGAACCCAAGAACTTCCAATGTAAAAAGTTGTGACGTTTCCCTGGTGAAAGACCTAACACGGTGTCTCAAAGACGGCAAGCCGATCGGAGAGTTTTATATAAGCCTGGCGGCAGAAGATATGAATATGTCACGGCGTCATTAGCAACCATTTCAGCTTTGCGAGCATGGTGCCGTACGCGTATCATCCCTGCTACCGAAATTTCTAAAGTATCCGCCGCTCGCCACACCTAACGTGCCGGACAACATTTTTGCGTAAATGCATGATGATTCCACGTTTTCTCAGTGGACAAATATAAGTAAATAGATGTTGAAAAGAAGATTCATTTGGAACAGACAGTCATCATTTGGCACACACAGCAGTGGCGTTGCACAATTAGTTTATAACGCGCTTAGAAAGTCCGAAAATAAATGCCATAATCAAGGCACCTGGCGCTGCCAAAGTGAATAAGTTGTAGTGTGCCCTTTGCATTCAGCTGACTTCAAGCCTAATCAGAACTAGGTCAAGGGTCCTACTGCGCATGTTAAAGGGACACTGAAGTGATTTGTAAACATTGCGGGATTCCTAGCGCAAATTGTAGTCTAGAGTCTGTAGGCCATGTTTCGACCGCTCTCGCTTCGTTTACGCGACTTTATTCACCAGAAAAATCGATTCGAAAATACTGTCCTCCTCTCTGCATCCTCGCCCATTTTCGGTGGCGTTTTGTATGACGTCAGAAAAAACGGCTTGGCTTGACTGCGCTACTTCACGGCTCACGTACCTTGCGATAGAGTCAGTCGGCCCAGCGTTTAGTCCGCCGGCCACCGACGGGTCGTCGCAATTCGCTCGCTCAGTTGAAACTAAGCCACGACACGTTTGTGGATGGAAGATTGTGCCTTTCTTTAGTTTGTTAGTTTGTATACTGTATCAAGCTCCAAATCCAGGTCGCTCCACACAAGCGCTGCCCAAGCGCAGATGCGTCACTTCGCTGACTGGTACGCCAGTAGGAAAATATAAGGCCTCTTGAAGGGGGAGAAGAGTCAGCGAAGTCAATATAGGTACTAAGGAAATAAAATCAACCGGAGCTTTCAGCGTACGGTGTAAAACTAGGGGGCAGGATTCACTTTTTTGCGCAGGGTGAACAAGCACAGCGGGCAGCCGCACGACCCCACATCTGCGAACGCTTTTCAGTCTAAGAAATGCAATTACTAGACATGAGATATTGTGGAAATTGGGGGGGGGGGGGGGGGCGCTTACTGCACGAGCGCTATATAACAAATAGTCACCTAAGCTGCTTGAAATGCTAAGCTAAATATGTAAGCTGGTTATACATTATATACGTTATCTTTCCAATGCCGGCAGCGCTGGTTCGTGGCTGCGTGTTCTGGAGCGCTAGGTATATTGTTTTTCAAGTCGCACGTTCCCGTCCCCGAGAGCACATTCTTTTTTTTTTTTTGTAAGTTCATTGCTTCATTTTCGGCCGATATTTTCTATACTTAATTCACCTGTTTTTGCGCTGTAACGTTCATTGCTTCAGGAGCTAGTTCGTAGAACGCATGCAGACTTACTGACGCGCTAGCGAGTTCTCGTTGGCGTGCTGTTGCCACAAGCACCGACTACTTGCGGGCAGTGGGCACAGGCCAGAATGAGCAGACCCTTGGCCTCGTGCGAGCACGCTTTTTACGATATAGGCATGAGTGAGACAATCTCTAAAGAGGGGGGAGCGCATGACATTTGAGCGTCTGTGGTGACTCGGAAGGCATTCATCCACTGCGTACGCCTCAGCTAGTGATTGCTACGATTCCAAGCCGTCCTGAAGGCTTATGTGACGCATTTTAGAGACGACAGCAAAGCAGAAGCATGGTATGGCGATTAGTAAGCTATCGAGAATGCCCAACCAACGATAACGTCGGATGCCAAGCATGTTGTTTCACACAACCGACACCGAAACTTGTTTGAATGCTAATCTCGGCCATCGTCCAGTCACTTAGAACCTTTATCCGACGTCACTGCGGTTAGTCGGTGCAGCCGCCGCGAACCACGCATGGTAGCTTTTCTGCTTTTAGGCTTTGCAGAATAAACACCGCCTAATCGCCCGGATAAACGATCAAAAGTGTGTTCATTTGAGCCAGTCTACGCAGCGCAAGAAAAAGCGCGAGCTTGATAAATTCACCTCAGTGTCCCTTTAGAGAAACGTTGAGAAACCAGCTGGTATTCGCCCTCCTTACGTTTGCAGTTTAGCGGCCTACACCAACAGCACGCAGTAAACTCCGATGACGTCAGCTACGTTCCCACAGCTTTGGAGCCGTCCCTTTTTTTACTGGAGGTACAACTTACCACCGGTAGACGTCCCGCATTAAATTAGGGTTAGGCACCCTTTCTGACACGTTGAGATTGACCGAAAACATTGCGCACCACTTGTAATGGGCCTGGAGAATACTTTGATCATAGCAAAATTATGGGAACTTCAGTATCAACGAATTAAATGTCCGATGCCTAATCTCTGCATATTCGGTTCAAAAAGACCCAGCAACAATTTTTTCGACGTTTTTATAAATACTAAATACTTTCAAAGCGCACCTAATAAACACATCCAGTACTCTGAAGAGAGTGTCACAAAGTACCTCAGTCAAAAATAACTGTTCTATGCTGATCATATGAAACTTGTTGAAACGATTTTTTCAGGTTTCCCTATCTTGGCGTTCTTTGAGAGCTTCAATGACGTCATTAGGGCTTTGTACCGGCTGTTAGCCGGCTTCCTTCAGCTGCAGCAATAAACGCATTCGATAGCCACTTGACAAGGAAACCGCAGAAGCACAGCAGAAACGGAAGGCGCATCTGCTGCGACGAGCAAGTAACGCAGTGCGGCTTCGTGCTGGTCATAACTGTAGCTTCTACAACGCTGTCAGACGAGAAGCAAATGGTGAAAGTGTGTATCGGAAGTGTTGCGGAGTGTTGCGAAGTGTTGCGGCTACCTTTATTGCGCCCCAGTAGGGTTACAGCGCTGTTAAGACGCCACGCTATCCCACTGGTGTTACCTTCCTGGACACACATAAGGTGTCAAGAGCCTTTGATAGCATTATTACGCACC
Source organism: Haemaphysalis longicornis (assembly GCA_013339765.2). Classification (NCBI taxonomy): domain Eukaryota; kingdom Metazoa; phylum Arthropoda; class Arachnida; order Ixodida; family Ixodidae; genus Haemaphysalis; species Haemaphysalis longicornis. The sequence continues at coordinate 179,139,367 of CM023449.1, read as the reverse complement.
GTAGGTTATACAGTAAAAGCTCGTTAATTCGGATCTCACGGGACCGGGAAAAATGTCCGAATTATCCGAATGCCGAATTAATTAATGAATAGAAAAAACAACATTAAAATCATGTTGGAGAAGCATACCTTTATTTGCTGAAGTATTCTGTAATACTCGTCTGCTTTTTCGCGCAGATTCCGGCTGACATTACAATTTTTCTTAACTCTTCCAAGTGGCCAACATCACACAAACTGTCGGAACTGCTCAGACAAACGTCCTCCAATATCAAAAGCGCCTCCGAGACTTCTCGTGAGGTGCGATGAGGTCGCGGCTGCACCTCCTCGCATGACTCTTCGTCAGAACCGTGGTTGGGTGACGATGGCGATGCCTCTCAGGTTTCTGTTTCACGCCAGTGGTTCCAGTGCTGCTAATTTACCACACTTTTGTGCGGCGGCAGCCATCACCATTTGTCCGAATTAAGCGGTGCGGGCCCGAATTCTGATGAAATAACGAAGGTTTGGTCCAATAGACTAACATGCGCTATGGCCGGAACCAATAGAGCCGTCCGAATTATCCGAATTTCCGAATTAACGGGTGTCGAATAAAAGAGCTTTTACTGTATTTAATTTGTATTTATATTGTTAAAAACATTTACCGACGCAACGAGTCCTTTGAGATGCAAGCGCACAGCGTACAATCCCTATGCATAACCAGTGGCTGTAAAAGCGACAATATACTATTTACGGATTACATACAAGTATTCCTCCAACTTGTGCACAGTCTGCGACGTTAACAGTGAGCACAAAAACCATTATGTTCTTTTTAAAGCGAAGCTTTCTACCTTTACCAGCCAACAGTTTCTTCGTGGCATGCGTGACAAGAAACTCCAAACGCGGCTGAGGAGAGGAAGGGCGGCTTTCCCTCACGGAGCACAGTGTAGATGGCGCGGTGAATGGTTACCCAGCGTTCCCCACGCGCAGGTGTTTGATCACACCGGCGGGCGCGTCGGCGCGATGGCTTTGTCGTCTGCTTTAGCGACGGTTGTTTTGGGCTTGTTCTCGCGCAGCTTCGCGCTCATTGCGTGGTTCCTTCGTACGGCTTGAATAACTTGTTCGACAGCATCTCCTGGGTACCAGGACCCGACGGAATTAAATGGTCGTACGGCAAAGATAAGTTAGATTCCTCTTCAGGGCGGGGAAACAAAATGTGGAGACCACATACAGACATCTGGCCGCCAGGGAAACGCTACCTTTTGCGTACTGCTTGGCTTGAACGGGACCCCGTTTTCTAAATTGGTGAATATCAATTCGGTTGTGTTTTAAGAGGTACTACAAAAGTCGAAAGGAGCTACTGGTTCTCATAAATAGCGATTATAAAAATTCCCTCAGCTTTCTCCTAATTCTCAAACTTACTAAACTAACTAGTTTAAATCGGCAAAAATTGGAATCACCAATCTCACATGCCCAATAGGTTCGGTGTCTGCGCTTGTTGCGAGCGATGCGGACTACTACGGACGCCTAGAACGGGTGACATCGTGAGTTAAAGAAATGCTCTGCATTTAAAATTTTAACTTGCGCATCAACCGCGAAACCACTGGACGAAAGTAGTAAAGCTTTGCTTCAATTTGCGTGGCATGCCGCACATACGCGCGTTCATATTCAATGCAGACATGCTCGCTAGCGGCCACCCGACGTGCCACAGCAAATATCCACGTTAGGCCGACTTCCAACCACGTTCGCAGCCATTGGGTTGAAAATCATGGTAGGGTGTTGTCGCATGTCAACTGATAAGATTTTTGGTGGCAATAAGATTTTGATTATATCCACGCTAGCCATTGCCGGATTTTCGCAGCACGGGCAACATAAGGCAATCACGCTAAACATAACTATTCGATACGCTATGCAAGTTGCCCCTATTTTTACATTCTCAGCTTTGTCTTCCCTTCTGGGCAGTTTTATATTAATTGATTTTTTTTTTTGAAATGTGTTCGTCACGTATCCGCGATGTGTACGGGGTTTCCCGCTTGTCCGTATTGCGTATTAGAAGCCTGTGCATTGCTAAAAGCTGCTATACTTGCAAACTAGACGAAATTCATAGGCTCTCCTGTACGGTTAGGAAGACCCTTCTGTTGCAGTACACTAAAGTTACAGAAAAATTTACAGTCATTCCCTCTGAACTTTGGTTGCCTTTAGTGGGACAATTTTTACGAGAACAGCATAGCTTGAAAACTGTGTGTACTTACAACACTCCAACCAGCTGTTATCCTATGCTCGTGAAATAACGCGTTGAACTCCTGTGCTTTAAATTTTTATTTTTTTTTTGTATTTTTTTCTGCATTCTCAATACCACTGGACTGGTACGGATGAGCGCGCCACTGCTCAGCATTTGCGGTACTGATTTTGTGGTGTTTCTGAAATCATCAAGTTCCCGCCAGACCTTTATAATAACGGCGGCTCAGCATTGCAGTTTGGAAGTCCAGTCTATCGACAATTGTCAAAATAAAGCATAAAAGGGGGCAAAACCGCAAATACAAGTGCGGCGAACCGCCTTTCTGCAAAAGAAAAATTGAGAATATCAAGGGAAAATTGAAGAGCCCTCCCGTGTGCCGCAAAACAAGCAGAGAAATTATCCGCCCATACGTAAGCGACATAAAATCAAATTTCCCGAAATGTAGCTACTTGCCCCTATACTTCGAAGGGAGGTTTTTTGTTCGAGTTAACTCACACCTTGATCGTTGTGGAGACGCGGAAAGCGGAAATACGTAGTTTTGACACTGTGGTAGCTCGCCTCTAGTTTAGACGCGGTGACGGACGCCATTGTTGCGGACCGTTTTCTTAAACTAGTTTGACGCGCGAAATGGCGTGGGTGCAGTGAAGTGCGCGAGTTCATTGTCTGGGCCCTCTTGGTACTGCTGCTGGGTCTGGCGCTGCTTGCCATCTACATGTACGTGAGCAAGGAAAAGTACTCACCGCGTCGGCAGACGCGGGTTGCCTCGCCTGCGCCCATGGGCATCTTCAAGACCTGGGCGGCCCTGACGGGTGTCCAAGAGTGTCTTAACACCTCCAGGTAAGCCGAGGCATCTGTTGCACTGGCCACCACTTGATTTCAGTGCGAAAGCACCACATGGGGTGATTACAAGAAATTTGTGCAAGCAGCTTGAAGCATGTGCGCGTATTTTGAAGTCTGACAGAGTGACCATTGCACAGAGTAGCCCATTTCCGCTGATTATATTTAACAACGCTACGTAAAACAACTAAACAACACAATCGTTTCAGTCAGTCAACGAGCTCAGCATGTCAATCTATCAAGAAATTAGTACGCTATCCCTGAGACAGTCTATCATATGAATAAATGGCATGTACAATCAAGCCGAGCATACTGCCACAAACCACAAGAGTTCTCAGAAGGACGCATTGTACTAGGCCGTTTACGCACGAAACACTTTAAATAAAACAATCATGATTTGTTTGGACCTGCTTAGTGACACTAATACATCAAACATGGCTTGCTTGCGGCGTTATAACGAGTGTGCATCGTATGGTCATAATTTTTACAATACAATAAATCAGGCGTTTTTTTTTTTTAAATGAGCCAGATCCATAAACCGAAACTAACTCAGATACACCTGCACTAACAAGAAGAACCCGGTAAGTATCCCCTAGAAAAGGGGTGCCAAGAAAATGGGTGAAATAATGCCCTGCAAACGTTTGCACATATCGCAGTTCGTATCAAAAATGAGCCAAATCTATTTTCCCAATGGGAGTTTGCTTTTGGCTTGACTGTTCAGACTGTTTGAGAGTGTTTTCATAAGTTTCTTCTTGCTTTTCGGAGCTGGCTTATTAGGAATTCAGACGGCAAGTGGGAGGCCGGCGAAAGATTTTTCCCTGGATGTCAACGACGAAGTGAACGGAAGTGAACGAAATGAAGCTTAGAGATGGGAAAGAGTGAATTCATCTCGTTTCTTGCGTCCCTACGTTCTTCATTTCTTGCGTCCCTACGTTCATCTCGTTTCTTGCGTCCCTACGGAGTAACTCTGGCTATATTTATTTTGTAACTACCATATTTACCATTTTAGTACTTAACTAAAAAGCCGCCGCTTACAAACCCTGCTAATCTCCCCTGCTCCACCCCCGCTGAGAGTACGAACGATTTCATTAAGGTGAAGAAGAATAAATAAGCAGCCTTCTTGGGAAGCGTTTCGGAAATTCGTGGCAAGACAATGAAGCTTGCTTACTTTGTGAGTGCCTTCAGGCGTGCCTAAGAAAATTATACTAGGGAAGAATTCGAAGACAGCTGCTGATGCACTTTGCTTGAAGCACTTTGGCATATGTTTAATGCTCTTTCCGCCAAAACTCAATCGCACCATTCTTGAAAGTAAATTTAAATAAAGTTTTCATACCAATGCCGTATCACCTTGAGTGTTTCAATTTAATATGAGCCAAATCCAAACATATCATCCCAATATTGCTGGAATTCACCCCACAATTTTTCATTACTTGTGGCCATAAACTTCGCCTAGCACACATGTCAAATATATAATAGCTTTGACAGCATTGCATTTAGGTGCGGTAACAAACTTCCGCTCGTTCCTCAAATTCGCGTTAGGTGGATCTGGCTCATTTAGAAAAAAACACCTCATATGTGCCGCTGACACCAGCATTTGCTGTACGTTCCTGCCTCACGTCGAACCGTTACCCTCGTCATCCACGTGACTTCAATAATCCCCAATATCAACAATACTTTAGAAACCAGCGCTACTCAATGCGTAAGGGGGCCGATTTCTGCTATATCTAGCAGAATGACGCGCGAGGCTAAACTCCTAAGGCACCAAGGTTCTGGCCATTCTCCTCTTCATGTGGACGGCTTGGTTAAACGGCACCGGGTGGATGCCCGTTGCTGCAGATAGTGTTCCAGCGAACATGCTTCAGCAGTTCATTTTTCCGCCGCGCTTCGCAAGACAGAAGAAATCACAAGGGTAGTAATGAAATCTCCATCCCACAGCAGCACTCGCAGAAAGGCCGCATCCATGTGTTGTGACAGTTGTAACCTGGTTTTCACGCTCTTAAACGCTACTGTGGTAGATGCAGTGTCATGGCGCGGAATGCGACACAACCTGCTACGCTCGCCGGCATGCGCTGATTGCAAATCATCATCCCCACCACCACCACCATCATCATCATCATCATCATCATATTCAGATCCCTGGACGAAGGCTTCTCCCATTGACCTCCAACTGCTCCTGTCCTGCGCTGCTCGAGTCCACAGTTTACCCACTAATTTCTTTCCCCCTCTAATCTCTCCCTCCATTAATTTCTCCCTCCATCAGGTTAATGGCCTTCCTCTTCTACATCCATCTCTTGGTATCCGCGGTTACTCTAATCGTCCACCGGTTGTCTGTTCGTCTCACTACATGGCCAGCCAAATTCCATTTTAACACAAGTGTTTTATTCCCGGATACACAAAGATTTCACTGACGTCATATCCGTCAAGGAAATGACGACAGTACAATGGAGCAAGCGGCCTGTAAAGGGCGCGCCCCTGCACACTTGGTCTTCTTGCGCGGAGACAATCTTTAGTACTAAAGAGCACGTTATACTGTAAATTAATATGCAGAAAACTGAAGTAATGAATTATAACCTCGGGACAGCACAGCGGTTTGAGATAGGTGGCGAGGCCCTGGAAATAGTAAGTGAATATATCTACTTAGGCCAAGTTGTGACCCCGGATCCTGACCATGAGGCAAAGATAATTCGAAGGATAAGAATGGAGTGGAGTAAATTCGGCAGGCATTCTCAGATAATGAATGCCAGCCTACCATTGTTCCTTAAGAAGAAAGTGTATAAACAGCTGCATCTTACCGGTACTGGCCTACGGGGCAGAAACTTGGAGGCTCACTAGGAGGGTTCAACTTAAACTGAGGACGACTCAGTGCGCAGTGGAACGGAAGATGATCTGTGTAACATTAAAGGACAAAAAGAGAGCGGAGTGGGTCAGGGAACAAACGCGAGTTAAGGACATATAAGTAGAAATTAAGAAGAAGAAATGGACGCGAACAGGGCATGTAATGCGAAGGGAAGATAACCGTTGGTCCTTGAGGGTGGATCCCTAGAGAAGGCAAGCGTTGCAGGGGGCGGCAGCAGGTTAGATGGCCAGATGAGATCAAGAAGTTTGCGGGGATAAATTGGTCGCAGTTAGCACAGGACCGGGGTAATTGGAGAATAATGGTAGAGGCCTTTGCCCTGCAGTGGGCGTAGATAGGCTGGTGATGATACTTGGGATTGTTCGTTTTCAGGTTTTATATTTTAACACGAAAGTGGTTTATGCCGGTATACACCAAGATTTCTCTGACGTCATATCCGTCACTGAAATGACGCCAGTACACCTTTGCCGAAGCGACCCGCCAGCAGGACGTCGCTCGCCAAGCACACCCACAAGACAGCCGCCGACCCGCAAATCATGCTCAGCTGCAGATTTCGCTGCACATTTCACTTTCGTGTATTACCGATTCCTATGACAGAGAAATCAACCACAGTTTTTTTTATTTGAACAATCTTTACTTCTTTCTTTCTTTGTCTATATTTGAAGTGGTCGAGGAAACGCTGCAAACAAGGGAAAGCTTGAAAGCAACTAAGAGAAAGATAGCCATCGGCAAAGGGAAGATGTACGCACTCAAAGACGAGCAGGGTAACGATACGCACAACTTGGACGAGGTAATCCAGGTAGCGGAACGATTCTACACCAGGCTGTATGCCAGCGACGTTAGATCAGGGGAAACTACTGAGAGTACAAGCTCAACTTGTGATGTCCCACTAGTAATTAAAGAGTAAATTGAAAATGCCCTCAGAGGCATGAAAATAGGAAGCACTGTAGGTGGCGACGGCGTAAACATGGTTCTTTTAGGCGAGGGAGGAGACATTGTACAAGCTCACTGTAATATTTTCGGAATGCTTGAAGACTCAAAATGTGTTCATAGCCTCGAAAAAAAAAACCAACATTATTCAGGTTCATAAGGAGGGAGATCCCAAAGACCTCTAGAATTACAGACCCCTCAGCCTACTCTCAGTTGTTTACAAGCTGTTTAGCAAAGTTATAGTTAGCCGCATAGGTGACAGCCTGGATTCCCAACAAGCCAGAGAGCACGCTGGCTTTAGGAATCTATCATGGATCACCTCCACGTCGTCAATCAAGTGAAAGAAAAATCCACCGAGTACACTAAACTCCTTTACATGGCATTTATAGATTATGAGAAACAGTTTGATTCCGTACTAACCGCAGCCGTGCAAGATGCACTAAAGGACTAGGGAATAGAGGAAACCTACTTAAGACTTCTAGAAGGCATATATAAGGAATTCACGGGCAGGATAACCCTTCACAAGCAAAGCGATAAATTTCAAATCGAAAGGGAGTAAGACAAGGCAGCACCATCTCTCCGAAACTATTCACACCATGTATCGAGGGGGTATGTAGAAAGCTTGACTGGGAAAACAGGATTAAGTATAAACCTGGAAAACTTGAGCGACTTGAGGTTTGCGGACGACACAGTCTTGCTGAGTGAGACTGCACAACACATGCAAACAACGCTTGGGGAGCTACAATAAGAAATCGCGGCCGTGGGGATAGAAATAGATATGAATAAATCTAAAGTAGTGAGGTATAAGCATGCCCAGGACGTCCTCTTTAATTTAGGAAACGAAACGCCAGAAAAAAAGTAAAAGAATACAACTACCTCGGACAGATTATTTGTGTTGGCCCCAACCACGATAGAGAATGCGGTGCAGAATATGGTTGGGGAGCGCTCGGTAAGCACTCCCAAATAATCAAAAGCAAGCTACCTCTGTCGCTGAAAACAAAATCTACAACCGGTGCATACTGCCGGTGAGGAGATACGGAGATTAAAGTTGGCACCTTACTAAACAACAAGAAAGCAAACTTAGGTCAGCTTAACGGGCCATGGAACGAATAATGTTCGGAATAACACTCAGGGACAGTAAATGAGCTACCGGGATCACACAAAAATACTAGAGTAGAAGATATCATTGTTCCAATAAATAAAAGGAAATGGAAGCAAGACGCATGCAACAGTCCCAATATAAAACCAGCATGTCAAGGTGAAAATCTCACTGCACAAATTTTTGGCATGTTTATTGTCATTTCTGCGTTCCGTTGGCTGATATGAAGCCGAACATTGGAACCCGCGAAAGGTCGCACACGTCTCACGCACACTTGAAGGGACCCTGCAACACTCTTTTCGACTTTTTCCGAAATTCCTAATGCTTGCAGAATGTAGTCGACCATCATGTTCCGTACTTAAAAGAAGGGATTACAACGTACCTTAGCCGAAAATCACTGTTCTATGTCCATAATATAACTTAGAATCTCGCTCAAAAGATTTTTCTCTCTTTCCCGATCTTGGTGGTCTTCGACCGCTCGAATTATGTCATTCCGTGACGTAGCGGCTGTTAGCAGGCCTTATTTCAGTTGCAGCAATGGACGCATTCTATAATCACCTTAAAAGAAGCCACAAAAAACACAGCAGAAACGGAAGGCGTATCGGCTGCGACGAGCAAATCCCGCAGTTCCTCCCCGTGCTCGCGGTAAGTACAGCTTGCGCTGAGCTTCCAGACGCGAAGAAAAAAAATTGGCCGCGTATCTGCTCCTTTCGTTGCAAATGTCGTCAAAAGACGATAATCTTCATCGACTTTTGCCAAGTAAATGCCTCCCTTCGCTTTACTGCTCACCTCTCATGTTGTTCCTCTTGCGTCGCGCTCCTCCCAAGGTAAAACCACCAAAGGTTTGCTTAAATCATTTTAAATTTCCCGCGTTCTACTGCCCCAAACCGGGTGTCTCGATGAGAACGCTGCCGTACGGCGAAGACGCGCGTTAATCGAGGCACCCTACTTCAACGTTTATAGAACCGCGTTTCCCTACTCCACGTGTGCTGCAAGCAGAACGTGGAAACTATCTAGTGGAACCTTGCGTAACTGTTGCCGGTTGATTTCTTAAAATGGCGCCAGAAGCTATAGTGGCGCTGGCGACAGCAGGCGACGGCGGAGTGAATTCTTTTTTTGCAGTTGATGAAGTATTTAATTTCGCAAAAGTCAAGCATGTTTGAATTTTTATAAAGAAACACTGCAAAGATCACTTCTGTATTGATTTGTTGTCTCATATTTGCGTAATGTCTCGTTCTTCTTCAACAATGCTGACAAGTATGAACATTACACCGGACCAAGACGGGTAGATTTAGCTGTGACTATATAAGACTATTGCGCAGGCATTGTTTTGCTTTGGCCGGTTGGCTGAATCGAGTCACAGACAGACAGACGGACAGACATACAGACACACAGACATACAGACAGACCAAAATTTCTGGGTTTAAGTAGCCCAAGAAAGACTATCGTCTTTAAAAAAATTCCCACGCATTTCCCCGAGGGGGAGCATGTGAAAGTGCGAATGCACGAGTTGATTACGCCGGGGCGGTAAACGAGTGGAGTGGAGAGGGTACACGTGGAGTAGAGAGGGTACGCGTGTTGCGGAGAGGGTACGCGTGGAGTGGAGAGGGTACGCGTGGAGAGGGAGAGGAACGCGCCCTCACGCGGAGCAACCCGGAGCGACCCGCGCAGCAGCGAGCGCCCGCGCCCAACCCGCCGGGAGCGCCGATGAACGCGCCCTCACGCGGCGCAACCCGTTACTACGCCCGCGCAGCCGCGCGCGCCCGCGCCCAACCCGCCGGAGCGCCGTCGATGCGCGCGCCCTCACGCGGCGCCGCTCCGTTGCTACGCGCGCTCCGTTGCTAGGGGAGAGGAGGAGGAGCGCGGAGAGATAACACCTGCTGGCGGAGCGGGCTGCGGACGGCGCGCCGGACGGATGACAAGGGTCGGTTAAGAAGTGCATTCGCACTTATCGCTCAAAAGATTTTTCTCTCTTTCCCGATCTTGGTGGTCTTCGACCGCTCGAATTATGTCATTCCGTGACGTAGCGGCTGTTAGCAGGCCTTATTTCAGTTGCAGCAATGGACGCATTCTATAATCACCTTAAAAGAAGCCACAAAAAACACAGCAGAAACGGAAGGCGTATCGGCTGCGACGAGCAAATCCCGCAGTTCCTCCCCGTGCTCGCGGCAAGTACAGCTTTCGCTGAGCTTCCAGACGCGAAGAAAAAAAAATTCCCCACGCATTTCCCCGAGGGGGAGCATGTGAAAGTGCGAATGCACGAGTTGATTACGCCGGGGCGGTAAACGATTGGAGTGGAGAGGGTACACGTGGAGTAGAGAGGGTACGCGTGTTGCGGAGAGGGTACGCGTGGAGTGGAGAGGGTACGCGTGGAGAGGGAGAGGAACGCGCCCTCACGCGGAGCAACCCGGAGCGACCCGCGCAGCAGCGAGCGCCCGCGCCCAACCCGCCGGGAGCGCCGATGAACGCGCCCTCACGCGGCGCAACCCGTTACTACGCCCGCGCAGCCGCGCGCGCCCGCGCCCAACCCGCCGGAGCGCCGTCGATGCGCGCGCCCTCACGCGGCGCCGCTCCGTTGCTACGCGCGCTCCGTTGCTAGGGGAGAGGAGGAGGAGCGCGGAGAGATAACACCTGCTGGCGGAGCGGGCTGCGGACGGCGCGCCGGACGGATGACAAGGGTCGGTTAAGAAGTGCATTCGCACTTAAAAGTGCAAGCGTTTGTGGGAAGCGTTGGAGAGTCCGTTTAAGGTTATCGCTTTGCCGTTGCTCCCGACAGTAGACAGCAGCTGTTGTCTTATCGCAGACGCATCCTGAAGATGGGCGGCACCATCGCCGACGTGACCGTGGCCAGCATGCTGTGCGCGTGTGTTCGCGCATTCCATCAGTGCGGTCTCGGGGGCGGTTTCTTTGCTGTGTACTACAACCGCTCCAATCAGTCGGCGGTGACGTTCAACGCCCGCGAGTGGGCCCCCATGGGCGCCACGACCAACATGTACAGAGCCAACAGCTCTTCCTCCTTCCTCGGTGAGCGTTCCTATTGAATCTATGTGCACTTACACCGAGGGTACACAGGAACTCTAAGCAGACCGGCTGAGGTCTCCCCGCCAAGTGGAGGCGGTAATGCCACCTACTGTGGCAACATCCTGGTTCAATGCGAAGGGTGGAGAACCTAAAAAAGTACCTCTAATACGCAGGTTTGTGCAGCTCCGTTTCGTTATGGTTCAGGTGGCTTTCAACTAAACCAAATAGCATTACACTTCTTCAGGGGGGGGTGTGTTGGCGTTCAACGGGTTTCAGTTTTAACGGAATGCAAAAGGGCGAGATTTAACATAGCAGCCAGTTGTGTAAGCAAATTCCACAAACCAATAACGCCGACCTTGGACGCTGACGCCTTGGGCATCGCTATTCCACGAGCGCCAATCCCACCAAAAATGCTACCTGCATTTCTCTGAGAACGGAGAAGGAAACATGCCCGTAAAAATTGCATGCTCACAACAAGACATTGCCGCGATAACAAGGAGCAGTTTTTAACAGGAATTATGTCGGGTACACTAACCTCACCGACGTTATATCGGTCACGGAAATGACATCACCAGAAAACGTTCCATTGGCGCGGCGGTGCTAGGTTTCGAGCCCACGATCACTCTGGCCGGCGTGAAATGCTATATTGACAGAGCCATGAAGTCATGTCCGGGTAGCTGTACGAACGCACCTTATGTCCTTCCTTCTAACTTGTCCATTCAGGTGGTGCTGCCCTCTAGGAGAGGTGAGGCGAAGTAGTGCGTCATGACGCTAATGAGCAGTTTACCCGTCCGCCGCCTATGTGGAACGCAAATCAGCTTGTGAAACGCCGCCGCGCCGCGTTCCACAAGCTGAGTTCGTTGCAGCTCAAGCGTCTGGCGCTCACGCCACGGAGCAGTACCAATGTGGTAGCACCTTTGCCTAAGCGACCCGCCAACAGGGTGTCGCTCGCCAAGCGCACCCATAAGACTCTTGCCGACCCGCAAATAATGCTCTTTTCGCTGTAGCGGACCGTGACTTCACCAAACGATTCGCTGACTACCCGTTCGGTTTCGTTCACACGTTTTGCGAGCACTTGGTATTTCCATCGAATTTACGCAATGCTCCGGCGTGTGTAATACAGTGTCTAATGTTGATGCGTCTAACGATGCCATACCGACGAAATATAAATAGCGATGTTCAAGTTGATATAGATGCACAATAAACATTTAAATGCTCCTATGAAGGCAGATTTCACTTTTGTGTTTCACCCATTCCTATTAAAGAAGGATCAGTCACGTTTTAGGGGCGAAGCTCCTAAAGCCATGGGTCTGTCCATCCCTTGTGTCTCGTGGCACGTGACCGCCGCATGCTTTTGGAGATGTCGCAAAGTGGGCCGCGTTGCACGCGCAAGAACCGGCTGCAACCGGCAGCGCAAACTCGGCACCGGGAGCGCGAGCTTGTCTGTGTTCGCCAACGGAGGCGCGAGCGCACGTGCACTGCGAGGAGGAGATCACGCAAGAGATCACGCCACGAACGCAGGCAGTCGTTCTCGGAGATCGAACGAGACGCAAGGACCTTTGCTCGTTTCCTCTCGTCTTGTTCGGGCACAAGTTCGCCCGAAATAAAAGTTCTTTCTTTACCGTTGTGTCCCATCCTACGTGACAAATTGTGGTGGAGGTGCGGGGTAGTCCTCGATGGCGCGGGGTCTTTCACCAGGTCTGGGCCTGGGAGCATTAACTACGAAAATAAAAGCTGATTTGTACAATGTACGCACACAGTCTTACGTCTTTCTTAATGATGTAATGGGCGAACTTTCACGGGAGAGTTACGGTTACCGATGATCTCCCCCTCTCGAGCTTCGCCCCACTTATCATCATTCATTCCGTGGATATGGCGTGGTTTTTTTTATGTAAAACTACAGCGAGTCAGGAGTGATTGGGGAATCACATTCTGACGGTCTAGGTGATCGCTAGTCTTTGAGATTCGCGGTGGAGAAACGAGACAGGCGCTTGAGACGGGCGGATAAGATGGAGATGAACATTTATCCAGACAGGAAGAGGTAATGGGACGAATGTTTAACACAAATTAAAGGCGACACTAAAGTCAATCCAAAACACACACTGTTCTTTAATACCCGAAAAAACTTGCAACAGCTCACAGTTCCGCCTAGAACACACGTCTGTGATAGATTAAACGTCTCACGTGGTGTAGTGCAGTTGATGCAGTCGGTGCTGGTACCTTCCCAGTAATCGGTGGTGTCAGTTGACACGGACACACAACATTGCACAGTCGAATCCGGCGATATAATACGCGGTCGACGAGGTGCTCATAGAACACTGTCACTACAGCATGGATGGGTTTCCAGGCGTCGAAAACGACGGGCTCGGCAGACCACGGCTACCGCATGTTGCGGGAAGCCCTCAGAACAGCGGCTGCTCCGATTCCACTCTGCTACTTAAGCCACTCACAATCCCATCTTATTCAGCTTCCTCCCGTCACTTCTGTAACTTGGGCTACTCTGCCGGTTCCCTTCTGGCGCGTACCCACTATTTGCGATTGTCCAGGTTCTGCCATCTCATCTTCTTAATAAACTTCCTCTTTGTCGCAGCTTTGCCAGACACACATGCCAACGCATCTTCTACCTCATCGCGCACATACATTGCATTGCAACTTTGGTGCTGCTGCTTAATCTGCATTTCAACAAAAACTGGCCCGCCAGCTGAAAAAAATGATGGGGATTGTAGACAAAACAATGGGCCATGTATTTGCTGTCTTCGCTCTAAAAGATGTCGACAGAAAACAGCGTTCTCTATCCCCCTCTCATTCCTCAAGGTCTCCCCGCTTCACTCCCTCCTCCTATCAGAGTACACCTCTTATGCGCCCGCTCCTGTGGTTTCGCGTTGCCTTCGGCCTCGCTGTACCGAGTGGACGAAGAGAACGCCGAGCACTGAACGCAGAGGAGGAAAGTGCAGCGAAAGTGTAAGGAAGACAGCGTATGCCAAGGCCATCATCAGTCTGTCTACGCCACTGCAGGGCAAAAGCCTTTCCCATTAATCTTTAATTATCCCAATCCTGTGGTAACCTCGACCAATTTATCCACGAAAACTTCATGATCTGATCCGCCCATCTAACTTTGTGCCACCCCCTACCACGCTTGCCTTCTCTAGGGATCCGCTCTGTTACCCTTAATGACCAACGATTGTCTTGACTTCGCATTATACAGCCTGCCCCCACCCATTCCGTCATAATTTCTAGTATAATGTCCTTAACACGCGTTTGTTCCCTGACCCACTCCGCTCTCATACTGCCCTTAATGGTACACCTGTCATCTTCCTTTCCATTACGCGGCGAGTCGTCCTCAATTTAAGTTGAACCCTCTTAGTGGAGGCCTCCAGTTTCTTGGCCCGTAGGTGAGTACCGGTAAGATGCAGCTGTCATACACTTTCTTCTTCAGGGGCAATGGTAGGCTGCCATTCATTAGCTGAGAATGCCTGCCGAATGCACTCCACCCCATCTTATCCTTCGAATTGTCTCTGCGTCATGGTTGGGATCTGGGGTCAGAACTTGGCCTAAGTAGATATACTCGCTTACCACTTCCATGGCCTCGCCACCTATTTCAAATCGCTGTACTCCCCCGAGGCTATTGAGCACTGCTTAATTTTCTGTTACTTTCAGGCCCATGGTTCTACTGTGCTTCACCAGAGCGGTAATCATGCTTTGGAATTCGCTCACCGAGTTACTTAGCAAGGCATCGTCATCAGCAAATCTGTGGTTACCTGGGGTATTCTCCATTAAGCCTTACGCCACCTGTTACAAATCCAATGTTCTGAATACCTGTTGTAAACATGCTGTAGAGAAAGTGGAAATGGGAAAGAAGTAGACTAGAGAGGGGGTGGGGAAGCGGAAAGTGGGATCTGAATATAAAGTTGAAAGAAGGGGACTGGTGATATGTTGAACTCATCTGGGAGTTCACCTGCATACAACTCGGTACGGCGGAAGGAGATAGAGGGGACAGAAAGGGTATAAGTGAGAACAAATAGGGATTGAGTAAGAGGGACAGAAAGAAAGCACGAGTGCGTCTGCTAAAGCGCAGGAGCGCGCCGTGCTTTCTTTGCTCTGAAACACGCAATAACTCTTGCTATGCTTGTAGCGTCTCAGCACACCGCGACGGCGTTGCGGCAAAGCGTACTCGCTTATGCAGCGCGTTGTGTAGTTTTTGCGTACGACAAACTCGGCGCTTCCTCTTTTCAGAGCCACGATCCCAGCTAAATACATGTATTGTTGCAAACACTGCAGGACGGGTTTGGTTTAATTTAGTGAGAGACGCTGTAGAGGTGGGCTCCGTATCAATCTCGACCACCATAATTCATTTAATTTGCGCTGGCATTACGTAGCTTATGGGTGTCCGTGCATTTCTCTGCCACGTAACTTCGGCCGCAGCTGCTGGGTTTCGATCCCGCGACTTTCGTCTCGATGTCTTTTGGCTTTTTTCGTATGAATATCGCGCATTGTCGAGACGATTTCAAGCAGTCGCCTAGCAAGCGCCTCACCCAGCACGATCGTCCAACTCTCCGGCAGAGTCCTGTACTGGTTCCAGTCTAGTGTGCTGCGTTATACTGCATATATCATTGCTAGCGCTGCTACCAGGCTAGCTATCAGGACACAACGGCCCTACCCGTTGTTGCCACCTGCTACGTATCCTTCTCTTTGGTCCGTACCCCACATTTCGTCGCAGTGGGCACACGCGAATAATGAGGCTGTGGTCATCAGTTCCATGCAGTATGGTTGTTGGAACAACTTCTTCGTTATTGAGGTCCATATCTTCTGCATTCTTCTCTCTACCCTCACGAAAACGCGTGGCCTAGCCAAACACCACCGGGCAAGAAAAATCACCAATATGTTCAAATGCGCTTTCCATGTGGAATCAAAGCCCGAGGTACGGTGGCAGCGTTCTGCCGTTCATCACCTCCGCCTTTCAGCATCGTAGGAACGAGACGACTGCTCCGTGGTGCTTGGCTATACGACCCGAAACACCCCTCTTTACTCCCGGAAAACAACCAGTGCAGCGTTCCAATAGCGCCGAAATCTAGAACGCGCGTGTGTTGTGCGATATCAGTGCACGTTAAAGAGGCGTCGGGGGGGTTATCCGGATCCCTCCTGTAGAGCGTCTTCATAGTCACAGTCGTTTTGCTGCGTTAAACCCCATAACGCGAAACAAACCAGTCCTGAAATGTTTTCAACAATACATGCATTTAACTGGGATCGTGGCACTGCAAAGAGGAAAACGCTCAGTTGGCCTACGCAAGAAATTACTACAACGCGGCGAATAGGCGAGTGCGCTTTCCCCGCAACACGGTCGCGGCGCGCTAAGACGCTACAATCATGCGAGAGTAAGAGTGCTCACAGCAAAGCAAACACGTCGCTGCTCCCGCCCTTTTAGCAGACGACACGAAGCCCCGCTTCCCAGTCCCTGTGCGCTGAGCGGCTATGCGTGGCCGCGGCTAGTGTGCTGGAGCTGCGGCCACACGGCCACGGCGCGCCGTGCTCTTACCAAGAGTGGATGACCCTGGACATACGTCTTTCGGCGTACTCTTCGTTGCTCCTATCTTTCAATGAAACAACTGTCTCTCTCCTCCTAGTTGCTTGGCTTATCCGAACCGCGTGACATTTACGCAAAAGGTTCAAACACAATTTTGCAACAAAATGCTCGGCGGCAGCGACGCGCTGCTAGATAACGAAGAGTACTGCGCGCCACCCTACTTCGCTGATCACGCGATCACTTCCAGAGACGCAGCAACTATGTCCCGTGCCCACGAAGACTGCACTTTGCATTGCGGCCGCATTTCTCAATAGGGAGGGCAGAAATCTGTCACCCGTGTTTTAAAGCAAAGCTTTCTTCCTCTTCCAGCCAACAGTTCTTTCGCGGCGTGCGAGACAATAAACTCCCAACGCGGTGGAGGCGGAGGGGGTCGAGGAGAGGGGGGGGGGGGCGGGGGAGGGTTTCACTCACGGAGCACACTGTAGATGGCGTGGCGAATTTACCCAGCGTTCCCCGCGCGGACGTGCCTGCTCTCCGGCGGGCGCGCCGGCAGCGCGGCTTTGTCGTATGCTTTTAGCGACGGTTGTTTTGGGCCTGTGTTGGCGCTTCTTCGCGTTCATTGCGCGTCTTCCTTCGCACGGCTTGATTAACTTGTTCGACAGCACCTCTGGGTAACCCGCACCCCGACGCAATTAAGCGGTCCTACGGCAAAGACACGTTAAGGATTCGGTTTGAAAGGGCGGGGAAAAACAAAATGTAGAGACCACACCGGACATCTAGGCGCAAGAGAAACGCTACTTTTGCGAACTGCTTGCCGCGAATGGACTCCGTTTTCTAAATTGATGAATTTTAAGAGGTATTACGAAAGGCGGAAGGAGCGTACTGTCCTGATAAATGGCGATTATAAATGTTCCCTCAGTTTTCTCGCAATCCTCAAACTTGCTAAAGTACTAGTTAAATCGGTGTAAATGGGAATCACTAAGCTCACATGGCCGAAATGTATTCGGTGTCCTGCGCTTGTGTCGCGTGGTGGTAGGACATCAAGATGGGTTCCGCTGTCTCAACACCTTGGAAAGATCGCTCCTCTACATTGCTTGCTGCCGACGCACGATCGGTCTTCGGCGGCGGCGTCCACCGCTCTAGCCCGGCCGTGGCCGACGCTGCTGCGTTCGGGACGCCGCCCGCGCGAGATTCCAAGTAATGGCTGGCAGAATCTCTCGTTTTACTCTTTGTAGGGCCACATGTGTGAATTCAAGGGACATCGCATGGGCAATTGTTGTGGGTAGCGTTAAAGCTCTGCTGTCCAACCACCTTCTAGCGTGGATTAGAGCCCTTTTTTTTACCATTGCCACCTCAAGTTTCCGAAACGTTCGGCCGCCACGTCCGCGCAGGCTTCCTTGCGGCTGGAGTGCCTGGCGAGTTGCTCGGGTTCCGCACGATGTTAGACCACATCGGATCGAACGTGCCTTGGCGGAGCTGTTCAGAGACGCCATACAATTGGCTCGTGACGGATTCGAGTTAGGCGGGGATGCGGCCCTGCAACTAAAGAACCGCGAGAAAGACATCTTAGCCAACGTCGAGCTATGGTAAGTGCGATAGGGCGATCGTTTGGCGAAAAATTAGCGGTCTTTCCCGTCGCTTATTGAAGCCTTTATCACCTCCTTGCTTTTCTTGTACCTGCCGCACGACGGTGGGGTAACATGCATGGAATGGCATTAGGGGCAAAATATCCTGTCCTTTATATATTTACCTATAAAATGTAGTGCCCGACCGACCTACGGGCCGACCGACCGACTGACTGGCTCATTCATCAACACCAAACGAAAATTCTTGGACCTAGAGACTCATATTCGGGTGTACATTTACATCATGCCCGCGGCGGCCATCTAAGGCTGGAATTCTAAAACTTTATACTCCTAAGGGAGGAAAAACCGTTTCGCAAATTTGTAATCACTCCGCTCGCCCGCTGAGATATCGAACCGTATTTTTTTTTATTTGTAGCCCGCAAAAACATTAAAACGTAGCTTCAGGGTGTCCTCCCGTGCTGCACCCTGAGTGTTTTTCCGGATTCCGCAATATTTGAGACCAATTGATAAATGTTACTCATACAAGGTTACCAATGGAAATACACATAAACAACTTTAAAGACTTCACAGTAAAACTTACGCCGCTAAAAGACGGCGATTTTAAATTACACCTCTACTAACGAACTGAGAAGGCCTAATGTAATTTCCATGTATCGGCCAGCTTCTGGCCCCAGAGGCTTCCAATTTCGAGAGTTCCCTCCTATCATTGTGTGGATACTCTGTACGGCTGGATTCGTTTTTATAAGCTACCACCCCGGAGAAATTAAAAGGCCTAACGTGCTTTTGGGGGACAAAGCACATAAGGGCATACGGCTGTCGGCGTCTCCTGTAGTCACCGTACTAAAACACCCGGGCACTCGTTTAAAAACGCGTACTAAAAGAACTCGCCGGGGCCACTTCGTTTTCCAACGCCCCGCGCTAGAAAGCTCGTGCTTCAAAGACACGAGACTTCTACAGAAAAGCTTTATACTTTAACTCCAATGGTTTTACCTCCATGGGCAAGAAAACCCAGGCGCCAAGGCCTGAGAGGCCGAGCGCTCAGCATCGAAACCGTATTATGGATAATAAGGCTACTGTGAATAACGGGACCCCCCACCAGATGTTCCTGTTAAAGATTATGTTTGCAGATTATCTTTGAAGGCTACGCAGGATATAGTGACTCCCACAGGGCTTCTGCAGCGCCCAATCAGCGGGCGCGCCGTGTGGCAAGCGATTGACTTACAATCTTTGAATACACTTATACCTTGCATTACTCGCCCCTGTCCAGGTTTGACGTTAATGTCGATTGCCGGTCTTTAACACTTCCTGCTTGAATCGCAGGCCGGTTCACATATCGAACTTGTTTTTGCTCTCAAAGGTAATCTATTAGAATGTCTGACAACTGCTTTACCGACTTTCGTCTAATAAACGCATTAATAGAATATTTTTATATATGGGATAAATTACCTGTTTTTTGCAAAATTCTCAACAAGTGTTCAGCCGGATAAAATATACACAATTATTTTCATTATAAATGCCACTCACACAAATGCCCAAAAAGCAAAGAGGCTGTTGTCTCCAAAAATATGCAAAGGTGTGAGCGCCATTTTTCAAATTACACCTTCCCAAGGTGAAAATGGCTTAGATGTGATATTAACAGCAAGCTCGAGATGCTGGATATACAGACTTGAAATTTCGTAATTACGTTCCTACTAAGGCGAAAGCGCTCAATGAGGTATACTCTTGTTACAGGCCTAAAGGCCTTGCGTCTGCTTGCTTCACCAAAAATATCGTCAATGGTGGAAGCTTCAGCCATATCTGCCATGTAAATCACCAGTGACGCCTACAGCAAATGCGCGTTTGGGGGGTGTTCGTAAGCTTTACTTAGAAGAAGCTAATAGAAGAAGCGGCGCAGAAGAACGCTCTTGACCCGAGAAGCACTCGAGCTGCCAGAGCAAGCCACTGATGATGATGCGTTCCGGGTAGCACTCGTTCGTCATCGTCGTCGTCGTCTTGGCTGCGATGTGACAAATTAAAGGTTCGTTTCACATGCTTATGGATACGTGGACAGTTTCAAGAGAAAACTGATCAGGTCAATAGCGGGTTCCGTCACATTTGGAAAGAAAACTGCAGAGCGGTCTCACGAGTTCTTCACGAAGGCTCCCTTCACTGATATGCCACCTTGATTACCCAAAACGAGAAAAGTGACGCCATGCTGGTGGATTGCGGTCACTGGATTGGCCAGTGCGGAACGTTGTGAGCACCTTTATCGGTTCGCGATCTCTTTTTCTTAGGTCGAAAGACACAATAATTAGCGACGAGTGATCCGTGGGCCTCTCTGCATTGCCCACAAAGTTGAATTGCGGTTAGCCACGCTTGATGCATCATAGGCTTCCCGGGGACGCAGTGGAAATACCCCTGCGGAAAAAAAGCGCATTTATTTAGGCTGCCTACCTGAAAACTCTTTTTTGGAGACTGCTCAGTGCCTGCTTTGCACGCCTCAACTTCTTGTTTACTTCACAACTGAGAATCAGATGTTGAAGTTAACATCTTAAAACTCATGCTTAAAGCACAATAGCGAGATAACTTCGGGTACCACACTACAGCAAGACTAATAACCACAAATTACAAGGAGAGCAGCATTTTGACGAGTATCAGGAACGTTATCAGCGGTTATCGCAGTTACGTAGATACGAAATAAGACCTGATGATGATGCTGACTACTACTACTACTACTACTACTACTACTACTACTACTACTACTACTACTACTACGACGACGACGACGACGACGACGACGATGTTGATGATGGTGATGATGATGATGGACGGTGCAAAGCAGCGAGTGTTCTGCCGAGTGGCTCTCTAACATCAACTGCCGATGATTCACTGGGGGTGCAACCATCGCTAGAAATATTCCGCTAGGGCAATTTCGTCTCAATAAAATTCGCGGATATCCAAGAGGGGTGGCGAGCGATAAATTGCAGATTTACGCGGACTACTCCGCAGGTTAGTACCGGTATTCACACTAACGCTCCGTACCGGCTGTAACTGTTGCGATTCACTTCCCTGTGACACTTAGCAAGGAAATAGCGGACAGGACTTGAGTGACTGCACACCAAACTTTAAAGAAATTGCGCAGAAATTCAGAAAATTATCGACTAATGCTAGCCTGCTTGTCTTGAGTGTGAGTTTTTACAGACAAATTTCTTGGTTTTTCCAAATCCTGTCCCACCAGCTATCTCCATTTACGCGATAATAGCGTTTCGAAGTGCAACATTCGCGAAATCGGCATTATTGTGGAAACGCAGAGCGTTATACGGATTGCCATTTTCAGTATTTCTTTTTTATTTTTTCTTTATTGTTTTTTTTATAATTTTGTTCCAACAATGATCTCCATTTACGCTACAGTTGGAAATTTTCCCGAAATCTGCATTACTGTGGAAATGCAAGGTGTTACACGGTTCGCCATTTTCCGTAATTATTTTATATTTCTTATTTTTTTAATCTTAAAAATTTCCCTCGGACAAGTATCTCCATGTACGTTATTATAACGATTACATTTGGAACTTTCGAGAAATCTGAATTATTGTGGAAATGCAGTGCGTTACAGAGTTAGCCATTTTCCGTAATTACATTGTAGTTTTTTTTTGTTTTTTTTTTCAAAATTTCGTTCCACCAATTATATCTACGCTATTGTAAAGATTGCAGGTGGGAGTTTGGTGAAATCTGCAATATTGTGCAAATACAATGCGTTATACGCTTTGCCATTTTCCGTAATTCTTGATATTTTTCTTATTTTTTCAGCTTTTCAAAATTTCGCCCAACGAGTTATCTCCATTTACGTTACTATAACGATTGCATTTGAAACTCTCTGGGAATCGGCATTATTTTGGAAATGCAGGTCGTAACACGGTTCGCCAGTTTCCGTAATTATTTTATATTTTTCTGTTTTTTTTTTAATTTAGTTCGACCATTGTCTCCGCTAACGCGTTCATAACTAAGCTTGGGATTGGGCTAGTTGGTTTGACATCTCAGGGGGAAAAAACCAGCGCAGAGACGGTAACTAACGGACGAAAAGACAGTACAAGCGGTCATAACGATTACAAGTGAAGCTTCCATGATTTCAAGGGCAACAAAAAACACGGACGAAGAAACAGAGTAGACAAGACTAGCGCCTATCTCGTCAACTCTGTTTCTTCCTCCGTATTTTTGTTGGGATTCAGATCATGGAAACTATTCACCAACTAGCCCAGCAAGAAGTTCTTCTCAGCTACAGATGAAACTATTACGAAATCTGGATTTTTGTGGAAATGCCACGCGTTATACGTTTCGCTATTTTCCGTGTTTTTTTTAGGGGCGAAGCTCCTAAAGCCATGGGTCTGTCCATCCCTTGTGTCTCGTGGTACGTGACCGCCGCATGCTTTCGGAGATGCCGCAAAGTGGGCCGCGTTGCACGCGCAAGAACCGGCTGCAACCGGCAGCGCAAACTCGGCACCGGGAGCGCGAGCTTGTCTGTGTTCGCCAACGGAGGCGCGAGCGCACGTGCACTGCGAGGGGGAGATCACGCAAGAGATCACGCCACGAACGCAGGCAGTCGTTCTCGGAGATCGAACGAGACGCAAGGACATTTGCTCGTTTCCTCTCGTCTTGTTTGGGCACAAGTTCGCCCTAAATAAAAGTTATTTCTTTACCGTTGTGTCCCATCCTACGTGACAAATTGTGGTGGAGGTGCGGGGTAGTCCTCGATGGCGCGGGGTCTTTCACCAGGTCTGGGCCTGGGAGCATTGACTCCGAAAATAAAAGTTGATTTGTACAATGTACGCACACAGTCTTACGTCTTTCTTAATGATGTAATGGGCGAACTTTCACGGGAGAGTTACGGTTACCGATGATTCTCCCCCTCTCGAGCTTCGCCCCACTTATCATCATTCATTCCGAGGATATGGCGTGATTTTTTTATATCTTATTTTTTAGTTTCAAAATTTCGTGCGACCATTTACCTTCATTTACGCTATTATAACGATTACAGGTGCAACTTCCGCGATATCTGCATTATTGTAGAAATGCAGGGCATGAGGCTTTTCGCCATTTTCCGTAATTCATTTTGTGCTTTTCTTTATTTCTTAGTTTTTCAGAATTTTGTTCGCCCAGTTACCTCCATTCACGCTATTATAGCGATTACAGGTGGAACTTCCGCGATATCTGCATTTTTGTGGAAATGCAGGCATTACAGGGTCCTGGCTGCTGGGGTACTTACGCATTAAAATAAAAAAGGGCGCTTTCAGCCGAACGGCAGACTCGAAACTAATTACGCATTCGCAAAATACTGGCTGACCGATGGAGTGCGCAGTCACTGCTAGCAGACCGGAGTTCTCGGCAAATACAGCAAAAGTAACCAGCTCAATTTGAAATCTTTTTAGTCTTCCATACGTTACTGATTTCGTGACTTAATCAGGAATCTAATTACTACTGCGTGAAAAACACTTGACACTGCCCACGTTCGCCGCCACCATCGCATTGTGCTCGCGGTTAAAAAAACAGTCTACGAAGCTAGCACAGTTGCATTGATTCCTTAATTCCTTTTGTCTACGGAAACGTACACAGCCGTGTTTGGGCACCTTGCACAAGGAAACATTTCAATCGTGCGGGTCCCTAACTTGGCTATCAATATAGGCAGTGTCTATGTATTTGGCAAGTCCAAAAACACGGCTGAAACGCTCGCATTCACTGCGAGGGGGCGTCAGTTTTTCACTAACACCTATTGCCACAGAAAAAGCAACTGCAATCGAGTGTGAAACGTGAATCAGCTACCTAGCCATCAAACTCATAAAATACGACAAGGATGTTATGACCACAAGGAATAATTCTTGACAACTGAACCACTGCTTTCGGAAAGTAAGGAGTTTAATTTAAACAAGGATTTATTAAATCATAGAGTCTTCAGTACTAGGCTCTATTGGTCCGCTGCCAAGGGCCATTCTACCAGCCAGAAACTGCAGTTAGTCACAAGCGGTGCCGAACAGCTCGTCCTAGAGTTACTGTATATCGTGTAGCGGAGCTAAATACAGGAACTTTATCTCGTCCCGCTGCTCACAGGATGGGTCCGGGCTTTGTATCAATCTTAGGGTTCGCCCGAACCTTCAATGTCATGTGACACGACGTACATGGGGTGAGCCTGCGGCGAGCATCTCTTGAAAAAATTGCTTGCTGTAAAAGGGAACTTAATGCTCTCCCCGTGTGTTCACAAGATGTTGTAGGTAAAGTTACAAGCAATGTACGAAAGTTAAACTCGTGACGCTGGCTTAATTGCTGTTGTGTCCCGCCACTGGTACCGAATATTGCCGACATAAGAAAGCTATGCCCGCCCTAAAGGATTTTTACATTCCCAGAATCTATGCGCTGCGTACGCCAGTCATAATATATGAGCATAACACATCAGCACTTAGTGTTTCCTTGTGCTTTGCGCAGCAGGCACTTTTACAGCCAAAAGTAGAATAACACAGCGATGACCTCCTACGAAAGGTTCACACCCCTAAGAGTGTTTCCTTGTGCTTTGGCGCAGCGGACACTTTTGCAGCCGAAAGATGAATAAGACAACGATGACCTCCGACGAAAGGTCAACAATCCAAAGCTGGCCCGCCACGTTGAGCGTGATTGCCCAAGAGGGGTCACGGCGCCTTCTACGGCGGCAGCATCGGCAAGAACTCACCGACGACATAAGGAAGAACGGTAACTCACAGAATGCGAGCAGAGTTTATGCAGTGTACGGCAAGAACGAAAATTTCAGACGATACACCGGCATATAGGATGCCAACGCGTGCAAGCGGCGTCGGGACTAAAATTTATAAAAAAGAAGTTGAAACTTCCATCGCTAAACAATTAGTTTAGCTTAAAGCTTGCTACAGAGAGCAGCAGTTCTTGTTCAGCGAACGAATTGGGAATGGCTGTGGAAACGTTTATTGCTCTAGGAAACACAGCAATATGACTGCGAGGGACGGAGCCGAAAAACTGGAACGCCTTTGGGGTCGAAATATCTGTTTACGTTGAAGCCCCAGAGGTTGTCTAACATAACCGGTGGCACTGCACTACGCGGCTCCTTACATCTGACGTGTTGCTTTGGCACGTAAAACCATCGAAATTTTATTACATTTTAAAGATTGGCAGGCCAAAGGAGGCTTTTCTGATACCCGTGCCAGCAATCACCCAATTCCTAGTCCTCTCTTAGTGTTTCAGCCACATTCCGGCTGCGTCGACAAAGGGGCATTTTTAACGAGGGAAGTATGATACCTGAGACGGTTTGAGGCGATGTCACACCCGGAAATGCCACATGCAGCAGATTGAAAACAAAATTCATCGTTCATAGACACTTCTGTACACAGATAAACAAACCCGAGCACTGAAGAGGAATTTTGTTCGACCCCGTATTGCAGTAGACATATGCGTCCTGTTCCCTTGTCTAGGTAATGTGCTAGGTTCGTATTTTTCCTTCTACTTGTTTAGTTATAAAATTAAAGAGGTAATTGTGTGTCCCCATCTGCGTTTGACTACAATGCAAATGGAAAACTAGCACTCCTAAAGCAAGTATGGCCTCAAGCAGTGTAAGTGAGGCAATCGCTAGTGAGCGCCCTTCAGCATGAAAAACAAAACAGGACGCGCAAAGCTATAATGACATGAGACAGCGCCCTCGTTTTAGTATGTACGACTGCAGGTTCAACTGACGTGTAGGAGACAAGTTTGTTGTGTTAATGAATTGTGCACCCATGTTGCAGATTTACACCCCACGGTGTCAGTTCAACTTATAATGCAAATGTGATTCAAAGGGGCCATGACGACAAATACAAGTTTGCTTTACAAAAAGACTGCGTCGTTCGGATAACAATGATACCAATTGTATGGAAAACTACAAACCCATAATTTAAAATTAAACAAAACATACGAAGCAGTGGCCACTCCCCAACCACATTCCGGAGACTTTTCTATGCGTCACAGAGCATTGTTGACGTCACAGAGACTATGACGTCACATAGCCTATTATATCACAGCCAGCAACTAAAGTCACCACTAGGGAACATGAATAGACGATTTTGGCAACTCCTGTAGTTCCGCTTGATCCTATAACTTTATTTACAATGTTCAGTTAACACACTGATGGCCAATTGTTTAATGGTGACCTATATTACGTCAGTGTGGCACGAAATTTAAAAGTCATACAACCTTTTGTTTTTTTTCTGTTAAAAAACGCCTTTCTTGAATAGAATGTAGCTGAGTAAGCTACCAAAGGCTAATTCTTTAAAATTCAGCAGAGATTTATTGTGTATTCATGGCTTCTTTAGAAAACAGTCTTGCATTGCTGCCGTCGAAAATTGTGGAAGCTGATCGCTAGAGTTACTTTACAGGATTTCGCTAAAATATATAGTAACAAGTACGCGGCGTGACAATATCCTCAGATGGCACACGGACAATGTGGTTAGTAACCTTTAACAATGTTGACTTCATTACTCCTGTCTTTGAATTTCGCGCGCCTTACTTTGGCTCCGAAAAAAGGGAGAGAGAGAGAAAAGCCACTAGAGAAAGATCCCCGTTTGGAAATTTTCTCAGCACGTTTCTTCCTTGTGAAAACCAAGGTCGATTGTATGGGTAACTGGTTTCGAAAATGATATGCACGTGATTTCTTTTCCTTCCGGCGCCAGACTGGAACCCCCGTTGAACCAAACTTGCCGCGATCTTTTACGAACTGCGCGCAGACCCGCAAATCATCGAATCGTCTAACTGAGAAAAGAACAAAATCTTCAACGTATCTCAAAGAGTTTCCACGCCTGCACCCGTTAATTCTGAACTTGGCCCCGCCCCCTTCTTCCGGAAGTACACAATGCGACATCTAAACCATCCTTTGCTGTACTTTTTCAGTGCCAAACACATCAGCCCTGAGCGGCCAACCAAGCTCTTCCATGCTACTCCTACCATCATGCCTCCATTGCTAGTGTTTGAGTATGCTATGCCATTTTTATGTAAGGTCCAGCCCCGAAAGGCAATCATTCTTAACACCTAATTTTCACAACTAGAGCCACCTTCTCCTCCTCTCCCCAAAATTCACGTTTACATTGAACTCATAAACTGTACATGATGCGAACCTAGCTTCCCGTGTGTTTTGGCACGGCCTCGTGATTGCCGCTGGCAAGCGTGTTTTTGAAATGCGCCCTTTCACATCTTTCGAGTGAGATAGGCAGTAAGGAATTAGTGGAACAATGACCAGCACACGAGTGTTAGGCAACGTTACCTCACGGTCTAAAAATTTTAATTTGGCTTATACGATAGTTTTCGACATCCGTTGCAACGTCTTAAAGTCAATCTGAATGCTGAGTCCGCTTTTTTTTTGAGCATTGCTTTCGTCTAATTGATAAAAGAACAAATCTTCGCACATATCTAAAAACGTTTCCACGCCTGCACCCGTTAATTCTGAATTTGGCACCGCCCCCTTCTCCCGAAAGTACACATGCGGCATTAAACCATCCCTTTGCTATATTGTTCAATGCCAAAAACATCAGCCCCCCTGCGGACAACCAAGCTCTTCCATGCTACTCCTACCATTATCGCTCCATTACTAGTGTTTCCCCGTGCTTCAGTCACGTGGACAGTTGCTCTTGGAGCGACGCGAGATGGAAAGCGCAACGCAGGCATATGTTCTCCGCCCGGCACTTAGTTTTTTATCGCTTGCAGAGCGCCGGCACTACGGCGGTCTCTAGTATCGGTTGCCTTGGCAACCAGGCATAAGCTTCTTTCGAATTCCGGACGGTCGGTTTAGCGCGGTTACTCTTGCGGCCCCAGCTTACGGCATGCGGCAAAAACAGACTAGCACATCACTACCAGTAACAAGCGTGCAGTCTGACTGGCCTTTGAAAACATTCAGTAGGGTGATGCCTAAACACTCTCTGCAAGTTCAACGTCTTCGAGCACTGTTAAATGTACTTAGCGCTCAGTAATTCCGAGAGTGTCTAGGACAGCAAGCGAGTAGATCGGTCTTTCTTTACTTCCGACGGCGTCAAAAACTCTTCTCTCCCTTGCACATGCGCCAAATGTTTAGCCAGGCGCAATGTATTATCGCCAACTTTTCCACGAGCATTCTATACCGGAGGGGTCGTTCTATACCGGAGGGCCACAGAACTCACCATCACCAGGTGCGGGCAGTGTTCGTAATAGCCGTCGCTTGCGGTGGTGTTGCTCCACTCTCATACGCCGCAAAACAGTCGATATGCCATCACTATGAAAGCCACCATGACGACAGATTTACAAAACCCTGTATTCCTGTATTGCTGTTAATTCAATCATACAAAAGGCTACCTCAGTACTGAATTTATAGAGAAAAAGTTCATACAAATTATATTTTTGTGAATCTCAAAGTTGTTTCGAATACGCATACCTGTGATAACGTGCTGCAATTTATTCGTTACCTGGGTCCGACGCAAATTATAGTGGTTTGACCCGCCGAAGCTACAACCGTGGCCATGAGACGAGCCGTAGTAGAGGTCTGCGGGGTAATTTTGACCCTTGGGGTATCTTTAACGTGCACCCAAATCTCGACACACGGGCGTTTTCGCTTTCCGCCCCCCTATGAAAAGCAGCCTCCGCACTACGCTTTAGTCACTGAGCCACCGCGGCGGGTTATTGCTGTAACGCCCTTGTTTAAATTCACACAGGTGGCATAATGACTCTTGCGGACCTGAAGGAGTACAAGGTGGACGTTAAGCCAGCGCTAAGGCGGGAATTGCACAACAACCTGTCGCTGCTCAGCGTTGGCCCCCCTGCCGGCGGCATCGTGGCGGAGTTCCTCCTCGCCGTCATGGACACTTACAGGGACCCTTCCCAGCCTTTTAGCAACAGCCTGGCTGACGACGACACCACCGTTCACCGATTCCTAGAGACCATCAAGTTTGCATTTCCCAGGCGCATGGAACTCGGAGACCCGACCACATCGACATCACTGCAGTAAGGAGCGACCAGCGGCCACATAGGGCCGTCCTTCGTCTCCGTATTGCCCCAACTCCTTAAAACCCTATGCAAGGCGCGTTGTTGCACTGTCGCAAAGAGCCCCGTAAAAAGATCCTTGGGAAGGCTTAACAGCCTCTCGCTGTATCTGGGTCAACCATCAACAGCAAGTGCCGACGGGCACAGAACACATAGTGGCATAGGATGAGCTCTCTGGTTTCAGTACTGTCCTGAGAAAGAGCACTGTGATCTATATTCTTAAAGGGTTTGTATGCTTTGCAGTGAAGAGGTTAGCATGCGCACTTCATGGAAGAAGTTGCCGCGGGCATCCTCTCGCAAATGTTTCGTTATCCAGTCTCACTTTTTTAATGTTGAATAAAAACTATTCCACGCGGCTGCATGGGGGCTCCCAGGGGTTTCGGTTAAGTCGGTTAAGGGATAAATGATATGAATGGCGATACAGCGTATATAGCTATCTATAGAGAACCGACATGGCCGTTTACGGCGTTAAACTCCATGGAAGGCCCACACGGTGTGAATTCTATACAAGAGTGGTGGTACGTAGCTTTTTTTTCCCAATTCATGGTGTCATAAAAGCTAGTGAGGCATTGTGATTGATTACATAAGTTTAGGCGTCACTAAGGGAGCCCTTAACATGACATGACGCCCTCTTTGGCATCGCGAACCAGAAGTGAGGTCACATCACTTTTCGTGCCGTACTTTGTCGTGGTGTCTATGCACTGGACCAGTTCTGCACACGAGCAGATTCTGCCGCCACGCACAGACGGAAGTGACTAGTTGTCGTTCAAGTCTTCTTTCGGTATTTATAAACATTCACATTATAACTGTATTACTATCATGATGAATGGCCTATTTTTACTGTCCGAGAGAGAGAGAGAGAGAGAGAGAGAGAGAGAGAGAGAGAGAGAAGAGAGAGAGAGAGGAGAGAGAGAGAGAGAAATGTTCATTGAAAAATGTTCTTGCGATCCTTCAAAGGTGGTGCCCTCCGTCCCGGGCATCAGACATTTTGACCCTCTCAGGACTCGAACAAAGATGTCCCTCTAAATCCAAGTGCCTGAACTCGCCAGAGCTGCATCACATAGCGCGAAGATATTTGTGTGTGCAGATGGAGGCTTTTCTCATAAAGTTACAACGCCCGTGTGTACGAGATTTCGGCGCACGTTAAAGATCCCCAGGTGGTCAAAATTAATCCGGAGCCCTCCACTACGGCTCGCCTCATCGCCTGCGTTGCGTCGGCGCGTTAAACCCCACAATCAATCATAAAATTACAACCTCTCCCATCTGTCTATGCAGAAAAACGTGTCTTTGCATTCGAATTTTTTTCATTTTCTTCGCTTGACTCAATCGTCTTCGCACTTTTGGTCGTTGAGGAACATATCTGCTAGCCCGATGGTCCACCTATTACCAGTTAGGCGAGTATAGAAGTACTCACCTCACCAGGCAAAATACAATTTGTTGTACAATAGAACAGTTCATCTGTCTTTTGGCGCTGATGATATCTGCATCTGGGCAGATGGAGTGACTCGGCGGCACGTGCGCGTGCGCCTACAAAAGGCTAGAGACTTGACTCACTCCTATCTGCATAAGCCGGAGTTAGAAGTGTCTTCCAGGAAATGCGCAGTGCTTGCGTTCTCGCAGGAGCCCATTTATGCATATCCTTTGACAGTTAATGGCGAAATGGACTCTAATGTGAATAATCACAAATTTACCTGGCGTGATTGTCGACAGACACCTTTCCTTGGAGACCCCACTTTCGTTTTTTGAAGAAGAGGCTGTTTGCAGTAACCCATATTCGTCCGTTCATTGGTGGCAAGACGTGGGAAACGCCTACGAAGTCAACGTTGCAGCTATGCAACGTACTCTTCTTGAGCTCCCTACGGCACAGCCTGCCTGTGCTTTGGGGTACGTGCCGCACAAATATTTAGCAACTGCAAGGCTTCAAGCCCAGGCCCTCCGAACTTGCCTTGGCTTACCACGGTGAACGTCAGCAGCTGCAACCATTTCTGTGGCTCGTGAACACCCCTTGTCCCATTACGTGACAATTGAAACCCTCAGGGCGCACATTAGGCACTTAACCACGCTGCCTGATCATCACCTTGTTAGTATGCCATCTAAACGCCCCCATGCGTCTTTCGCAAAGGTTGTAGCTTCCCACATCACCAGCATGCAGTTCAACTGATGAGGCCGCCACCCCCCGCTTTGGTGTACGACGCAGCATCGAGCATGCATTAATATCCAAGGCTTAACTAAGAAGCGAGATTTCCAAACTCTAGCACTACAGCACTTAACCCATTTATTTACAAGAGAGACACAGTCACTGCACCATATTTACACCGACGCCTCTGTAACAGCATCTGGTTCTGCTGGCGCCGTGTTATACCACGAATGTCCATGTATACAGAATTCCAAATAGTCCATCTTGCCACTTCACGGCTACAGAACTTACCGCCATCCGTTGAGCCATTTGCACCATTGAACAAACTTCATGCCAAAGATGGGTGATCTTCTGCGGCTCAAAGCCTACGCTTCAATCAGTCCAATAAGCCCTGTGCCGTGTACCTCATGAACAGTTGCTGGCCGAGATAAGACTATTATACGACCATGCTGTTCAAGCGGGTCACATGACATCGCCTTCCAGTGGCTTCCAAATCACATTGCGTCGGAAACAAAAGTGCGTAAGCGGCCGCCCGCTTGGCACACCAAAAAAACGGAGACCATATCCATCCCGTTATCCACGACGCACGCAGCTATAGGACTCTCCGCAATCTTTCCCGATAGTCTACGCTATCCAAATGGACTACCCAAGAGTTCACGAGTGCTCGTATTATTGCCCTGGACCCGCATCTTCTGTGTCCCCTTGCATTAGGCCTCCCATAATCTGATGCAACCAATTTCCAATTTATTTCCGTGTTCCCCTTTCCAAAATAAAACAAGAAAAAAGGTGGGGAACAACACCCGCACCAGCAAAGCTATGGCAGGTTTGCAGCCAATCAGATATAAATGAACAGGGGCAAGCGCCCAAAATGCAAATTTCAAAAAAACAAATAGTCGAATAAGAAAAACACCAAAATACATGAAAATCATGTATTTTGGTAATTTTCTTATTCGACATCTTCTGTGTCCCCTTGCATTAGGCCTCCCATAATCTGATGCAACCATTTTAAAGCAAAGCTTTCTACCTCTACCAGCTAACGGTTGTTTCTTGGCGTGCGGTACAACACTTTTAAAGCGTCAGAGGCTGCGGCCGGGGAAAAAAAAGGGGGGCGGAGGGTTTCACTCATGGAGCACACTAGAGATGGCGCCGCGAATTTCGCAGCGTTCTCCGCGCGGGAGTCCCTGCTCGCCGGCGGCGAGGTCCGCAGTACGACTTCGTCGTCTGCTTCAGCGGCGGTTGTTTTGGCCCTGGTTCGGTGCAGCTTCGCGTCCGTTGCCCGCTTCCTTTCGCACGGCTCGATTAACTTGTTCGACAGCACCTCCAGGGTAACCCGCACCCGACGCAACTAAGTGGTCATACGGCAAACATGCGTTAAGGATTGGTTTCCAGAGCGTGAAAACAAAATGTGCAAACCCCATACAGACATCTGGCCGCTAAAGAAACGCTACCTTTTGCGCACTGCTTGCCACGAATGGGACAACCGGCGGCCACCACGCTTCCTTAACCCCAGTCGCTCAATAAAAGTTTCTCTCTCTCTCTCTCTCTCTCTCTCTCTCTCTCTCTCTCTCTCTCTCTCTCTCTCTCTCTCTCTCTCTCTCTCTCTCTCCGTTTTCTAAATGGGTGATTACCAATTCGGTTGTGTTTTAAGAGGTATTACAAAAGGCGGAAGTAGCAACAGGTTCTGGGAAATAGCAATTACAAAAGTTCCCTCAGCTTTCTCTCAATTCTCAAACTTACTAAGCTAACTAGTTTAAATTGGTATAAATGGGAATCACTAAGCTCACACGCGCCACTGTTTCGGTGTCTGCGCTTCTGTCGCGCGGTGGTAAAGCCCCCGAGCTAGCACATCAGCATGGCTATGTGCCGTTGTCTCACCCTTCGAAAGACGCTCTTTTTCGTTTCTTTCTCCCGACTCATGGCCGGGCTACAGCGGCGGCGTCTACCGCTGTAGCCCGGCCGTGGCCGACGCTGCTGCTGTGTTCAAGACGCCGCCCCTGCGAGTTCCAGGTAACGGCTGGCAGAATCTCTGCTTTCACTCTTTGTAGAGCCACGTGTGTGAATTCAAGTGACGTCTCGTGGGAGAATTGTTGTGGGTGCCGTTTAAAGCTTTGCTTTCCAAACACCTTCACAGCGTAGATTGTAGCCATTATTTTCGTCGTCTCTGGCATGGGGTCGCATTCACAAATGCTTACTCCTATTTGATTGGAATGGCGGCCCGTGAGGCGTACGAAGTGTGTGACACAACAGAGACCATACGACATGTCCTATGCGAGTGTCCACGTTTTTTCATCGGAACGAAGCCAACTCTCTTCAACTCAACGGAAGCTGCACTCTCGGCGCCCGTTCTCTGAGGAGAAAATCCTGACCACTGTCCTTATCCGTCATCTACGCACAAGGCGACGAAAGCGCTTCTGTGTTTTGTAACAACGACAGACTTGCACAGAAGACTGTAGCACAAAAGACTGCCCTGTATGAACTCACTCAACGTTTTGTGTACGGTGTCCTACCGCCGCTGGCACACCACTTTACGCTCTGTCCGTACCTTTCCCCTTCTTTTTCTGTTTTTCTTTTTTTCCTCATTGTTCCCCTTTCCCACGTGTAAGATGGCATACTACGCCCTTGCCTGGTTAACATTCCTGCCTTTCCTTTACCTTTTCTCTCTCTGTGTTGGCCAATAATGTTTCTAAGGGCATATAGTAAAGGCTCAATCTTTCATGTTTGTCTTAGGACCACTGCTTCCTGTCTTGATCTTTCCGGGTTTATTCATTCATTCGGCCTTTATTAATTCTTCTTGCTGCAACGTAGCTGTTGCCTCCAGACGTCTACACAACAAGCAGTGCTAAGCTAACAGTGGATCTCTTGAATGAAGTTTTTCTTGATCACTGTGGAATCACCTCATTCCTTTGTGTGCCATAGTATGTCAGCCTGGGCCCATTTCTTCACTCATAAGTAACAGGAACTCTCTCAAAAAACTGGCGCCTTTTCAGCTGCTTCTCTCATGTGCCGGCTCCGGTACTTCATTCCCGTTCATCAGAGCACACGCATATTTATAAGTGGGCATTACCTTATCGATTGTTGGTTCCGTTACTGATCCACCTGTTCAATGAACCATTTGTGATAAGCTGTTTCTCAGGCGTAACAGCAACTGCATGTATAATGTCAAAAGTCCATCTCCAGCTTTTGGGACAGCTCAAGACTGAATAATTTCAGGCTTGAGAGAAACAAAAAACTTTTGTATTAGATCTGCTATGTGCGCATACAAGATATGCTGCCCAAAAATCTATATTGTTTCAAAACACTGGTACAGCGTAATAGGTGTCCAGAAGTATGCATTTTTATGTCATGTGAAGTGGCTCAAGTGGCACACGAAAGATCAATAATCTGGCTTTCGGCGGTCGCTTGGGAGGCGCCTGGTGTGTTTTACGAAGTGTAAAATTTTGATTTTGAATCCAAATTGAGCTACAAATACGTGTTATTCAGTGAAAAAAAGAATAAATCGATTTTGTGTATTTGGATTACGTCTTAATGTTCAGGATCCGTTTGTAGATGAGTAACTTTATTTCAGTATGTTGAGGTATGGAATATGCACAGCACCACAGCACGGAATATGCACAGCACAGCCTTCCTCATAGACCTAGTTGATACAGAGTTGGAATTACATGTGCAATCACTAAGCCGTATGCACTGCTGAGAGCCATGTCTGAGCATTTTTATGATTGTAGACAGTTCGGACCCCTGTATACACTGTTTCAGCCATCAGTGCTGCTTTGCTACGCTGTAGCGCTGACGCACTTTTGCAGCGACTACTTCACGCAAAGTGAGGTCAGAAATGAAACGTAGATGGTGGTGTTTTGACGAGACTGGTAACGGCTATACCCATGGCGCCCCTTTCTGCTTGCCGTCCCTTCCTCTGTGACGCCACAGGTATCGTGAAGCGTCAGCTTCCACTTGTATGCGGACTATAATAGCCGGCTCATTTAGGTGGCGGTGGCACTTAAGCTCCCTCAGGAGTCTTTAAGTTGCCCTGCCGTGCCATTTACATGACAGCGAAAATCCAGGCCATAAAGACGAAGTGTTGGATGCAACAGCAACTATAGCGTTACATCCAGCTCTCACCACGTATGGACGGCACGGCTATAGCAGTGTCGTGGCAATTCTGAGTAATGCTAGTGTAGTCATAACCA
Organism: Haemaphysalis longicornis; assembly: GCA_013339765.2. NCBI lineage: Eukaryota > Metazoa > Arthropoda > Arachnida > Ixodida > Ixodidae > Haemaphysalis > Haemaphysalis longicornis. The sequence goes on along the minus strand of CM023449.1, from coordinate 179,103,983 downwards.
CATAGACTGGGTATCATGCGCACCGTCCGTGCGAGGTTGCCACCCTACATCAATTTCATCAATGCCTACTTTCTTATTGAGTATTACGCAAGGATAATGTTTTATACAACGGAATCATGGGCCATACCATCAATTCAAAGCTTGGATCACACTTCACCCGGATGCCACAAAGTCACTTAGGTCAACTTTGTTTAATTTTCCCTTCAGATATCACTGACATCCTGACATGCTCTGTGTGGAGGTGCGTGATAAGATTGCGGTTGCTACACATTTACCTATTTGCTTATTCTAATATTCTTATCGCGTAAAGGCTTTATCGAGGGGAGATGTATGATCAGTCTATCAACAAATCGAATAGCAGTCACGGTTCGAGAACACGTAAATGCAATTGAACAAGCCGCTTGATTTATAACTCAATAATTGAATTCGCCGTCAAGCCTGGTGGTGGTAACTCCTCGGTACACAGTATCGGTCACGGAAGCTCTTAGGTACAGAGTATCAGAGATATCCAGCGTATTGTTACGTAGAGAATGTGACTAATGGTATATTGCAACGTGTATTTAGAAGGAGAACAATACGACGACCATGACACACAGATCGTCGACGTCCTCTTCTAGGTCGTCCTTTAGTATAACATCGTGCCCTGCGTCGTCTTGTTCTTTCCTGGAACCTAGCACATAACCACAAGGCTGTGTGTTACTATCCGCTTTTAATCTATCCCAACGGCATTTTGTAACAACATAGGAACTTTATTCCAGCGTATAGATGCATTCGACGGCCGAAGTTAGTCTTCAGATTACATTGTATGAAAAGATCTCCCGCCCACTCACAAAGAACACTGTTTGCTGTAGCGAGGCATCCGTGTTGTTGATGTTTTTTTTTATAAATTGTGGGTTGTTATACACGTGTGAAACAGAGTTAGCCTGCTTTTTTACGAAAACATCTGACCAACAAGGACCCGGCTAATTTCATTAAAGTAGCGCTTTAACTGTGGCTGGTATTAAGACAGTACCACAATTTCTTATATTTGCATTTATTCAGCGTGTATAATCAGTGATCTCAGAGTGGGGGCCAAAACAGATACTACGTGTTCTAGCTTACAATAAACCCTGTGTAAATTACTCATTTTAGTTGTATTATTCCGGAGAAATGAGTCCCTGCTTAGACACCCTCGATGATAACCTAGCTCAACATAAGTGGATAATTAGGTTTACCTTTTCTGAATTCAATCTAAGCCTTCAAGGACAAATCTTCCGATCCTATGACGCTTACGCACAGAAATCCGCTTGGAACTTTCTTGGTGAGGCTTTCCACCGAAACAAAAAAAACTCTCATGCAACGTTTTTGCTTTAACCAGGCGGTGCGCGACTTGACTTCGCCATCATTTCTGTTTGACGTCCGCTCGAAGACCAAGGAGCGACCGTACAGTGACCCTACCTACTACGGACTTCGCTACCAGGACAACGTGGACCACGGGACAGGCCTGTTCACAGTGATCATGCCGGACGGAGATGCCCTGGCCATGATGAGCACCATCAACCAAGCGTGAGCATCTCCACTGGCGTGTGAAAAGGGCAGGAAGTGACACCATGGAATGAAAAGGGCAGGGAAGTGACACCTTCACGTTTGCATTCGGGAGTGCGCCAGAGCGGCCAGCTTAAGTGTGGCTGCCCGGAACGCAGTGTTGAGCACAAATAAAGCACCACGCCAACGCGAAAGAATCACCCACTGCTTGATTGGTTCAAGGGGCATTAGATGGCTTCAACCAAATTTCGTTTCGATTTATCCGGCACTCAAGCGGGTCTTGCGAGTCTGCAAAATGGGGTAATCATGTCTGAAGCACTGGGCGTTGCTAGTTAGTAACTATCTTCCGCAATTCTTGACGTGCTGTAGATGGAGAGAAAACGTAGGTGGCAGCTTGTGGCAAAACACGACCGCAGCATTCATTTGTGAAACTGAAGGCAGGTTTTTTTTCACCCCCCTGTCTATCCTCGTTCACCCATGCAGTTATTGTTTTTTTTTTCAAATACCTTTAACCAACTAGCCAGCTACCAATGTTTATTACAGGCGTAAAGCAATGCTTATCAATGTAAAACAATATTTTTCTACTTCCATGCAGTATCTATTCTGGAAAAACATTCCCTATGGCTGTTGTGAGAGTATTTCCGTGAAATAAACTAAGTTACTACCGTAAGTACCGACGTTATGTGCCGTCATCCCTCAGCCTTTTTTTCTTTTTGGGGTAAATCTTAGAACGCACACCCAACTTTGCCTTTCGCTTGTGCACGATGCCGTTCCTTCAACTGCAAAAGGCCAGCACCGCCGCATACTTGGATCGGCTACCCACGTCGGCTTTGCAGGAGCATTTAGCTGAAATGCATTCCTCGATGAGCCAAACTGCACGCAGGACACAATACTGCATGAAAAATTACCGCAACCGGCATTCCACTGACGAGCGGTTGGTCACGGGCGGCGCTGTTCCCTGAAGCGGAGGTGGCGTCACAAACGGTCGCCTGGTCCCTATATAAACGTCTCGTTCAGCAAGTGCTTTTACTTTGGCGGTGTGGCTGCATCAAGGGACAGACAGGCGGACAGACAGAGAGGAACACGCCAAAATGTCTCTAGTGAAGTATCCCAAGAAAGAGTATAAACTTTAGAAACTTGTTCTATCAGACGAAAGTTACTGCCCACAGAAGAGCGGAACCGTGGCAGGCTGACCCGCTACTTGCCGCATGATGTAAACAAGGAGATAACAGGCATGTTACTAAGCCGCACCTCCAATAACTATCGCAACCGCCGCAGGCGCCGAGGCTTGGCAGCTTGCGGATGTCAGCACGGCTGGAATTGTACCTCTACATCTATAATTGTAGGACTCATGAAAGTTAACGCGAAAAAAAGGTCTTACGTGTTTCTTTGAGAGTTTGTGTGCGCCGTTCTCTTTCTGTTATTCGTGACGTAACTGTTGGCACATCCGCTCAGTCGCAGTTTAAGTCCTCTCTTCTGGGCGACTGGTAGCTTCATTGTTTTATTATTTACGCAATTATTTTCAAGGTACTGCCCCTGACACTGGTATATTCGATTTTCGGGGATGCCAATCTATCTACTTAAACCAACTTCGGTTTTATCTTCAGTGTCCCTGTAAGTTGTCTTCAATATGAGCTTTAGGATATGCCACGTAACAGTTTTACCATTGGGAGTCGATCTGAAAGCACTGTTAAGGACGTTACACCTCAAGGCTCGACGTTGGCCTTCATGTCCAACTGTCACAAATTGGCATCGCTACCCCAAGTCAAACACCAAGTGACTTGTTAACGGCTTCTGTAAGCAAGCGCTAAGGGCGCAAAAAAAAGTGCTCCTATCTTTTCCAGGCCCTGCGAAGAGGAATTTTTTTTGTCAGTCTTAACCTGGTATTCTGAGTCCTTCCGCTATTCGAGCCTCCGCGGGAGGAGATCCTTGAAATATATTTCCCCGTGCATCAGCATCGCGGAATCCTCCCCTCAGCCGAGTGAATGGAGGGAGGAAGGGCAGGGAGGAGGGAGGGAGGGAGGGGACTGGGAATACGGCCTTTAGAGGCCTTACATTCGGAAATATACTCTTGCGTCCAAGACTCCTTAAACACAATTCCGTCTTCACTCCCCAACTGGCCCTCATCCACAATTATGACCTGACCAGCCAATAAACTACCCGGTGCATATCTTGGATCTGGCAGCGGAATTGCAGGGTTAGCTGCAAACGCGAGATGAGCTACAGCTTTCAACACAGGCTACAGAACATCCTCCCCTGCTGTAATCATATTAGACATAGCAGGATGATCGGTTGAGGTCACTGGCTATACGCTATTGTAGGGTAGTCGAAACCTTACCATAGCCGCACTAGTTCATCGTAGGTTCGTAGTATCCCAGCTGAACACACGCAGTTCTATGGCAATCACTGTTCCTTAGTCTATAGTGTCTCTCCCAAACGAACAACGCTCTGAAAGGCTCTTTCTTCCTCCACTGTTCCGCTATGTGAAAATTCAGCTGTTGCATCATATCGAGAGGTTTGATTGCCTATTTTCAATTTGTCACTGGCCCTGCAGATACCTAGGTTTCTTCAACTTTGCGCAACAGGGGACGCCCAAATACTCGGTGCTTTCGTGTGCGCTAGGTCCTATTTGGGTCCTCTGCTCGGCGTGAGCGGAAGTTTCAAAACGCCAATCAGAAGATTCACGTTCAAGTTTTAATGAAGCAGGCTGTGGTCACCGCCTTTTCCATGGTCAGGAAGCCTGAATGCAGTTTCAGTTTCAGTTTATTCTTATATTGTAAATACACCTTCTAAATATACATATACAGAAAGGGGTCCCAGGGTTATAAACTGTAATGGGGACCTTTTTTATTTATTGTACACAACTAACCAATTAGTAGCAGTCATGCACACGAATAATATGCATAAACAGACAGTTGCAGTAATAATAATTAACTATGACATGAAAAGAAATTCTATATATATTACAAACATGTAGAAATATTAAATACAAAAAAATGAAGTAGAAGTACATAAAAATGGAAAGGAATACGTTACTCAGCCTCAACATCAGCGCGAATCATCACACAAAAGAAATGTCCTGAGAGCATGCCTGAACGATGACAAGGATGATGCAGATTTTACATTAAAAGACAAGTCGTTCCAAGCTTTTACAGCAGCAAAGCCGACGGTATTTTTTCCATAGTTAGTGCGCACTGAAGGCAGTAGGAAGTTACTTAACACTGCAAACCTAGTTTTATTGGGTAAGGGTATTGGGAAATGGTATTCAGAGGGTAGAGACGAAATTCAGTAAAATATATTGTTCCTAATATATGTACCTTTGTTTTTATTTTGTATTCAACTGTACCTTCTTTTGCTATGTTTCCACTAATCACAAAAGTAAAAAAAGAGCTCGCTTCCCGCCACCCGACCCTTCGCTCTCCTACTGCCACGCCGTTGTATGGCGCCAACTTCAAACAGCTACATTTCCCGCCCCTGCCATCCAATCACTATACTACCCTGACCTGCACTCTAACCAATGTCCTCCATGTCATCAATACGCATACCTATCACATGCACTTTGGTTTCGCGAAGAGAAACTCCTACCAACCCTTAGAAAGCACCCCACCTTATGCCAAATTACGGTGAACGAGCAGTGGAGGGCCGCGATTCTCAGCGCAGACGCTCTGATTCAAGCCACAGTAGCCCAAGTGGACGAAGACGCCGCAGAAAACTATGTCAATCCAGCCGTCACCGGAAGGACACTGAAGTCTACCTGAAAAGGTTCCACCCGTGGCAAAAATTGTTTTTTTTTCTGATCTGATCTGATCTGATCCAGTATTGGTTCTGACCCCCTTTAGTTATAACTACTTTCTTACAGGGAAAATCCCAGTTGTGTGGTTTGTTCGACTCAAGTGAAACAAAGTAATTCCGCTGTGTAAAGTGTGGATATTACATTTTTTTAGTTTCAAGTCAAGTGATGCCATAGAATGCGATGAGTGGGTTTTCATACGAACAGAATGGCAAAACCTGTAAATTCATATTTCGGCGCAAACAGCACTGAATGGAAATCTGCCCGGGGATTGGGATTCTGCAACATTTCTGGGATTCCTTACCTGCTTTCATGGCTGCTTGAATCCCGCTTCAATCAGCCGCGAATGTATTGATGCCAATTCATCTAGTGCACAAATACAGAAGCGGAAACTGTGCTGCATGGCTCATTCCGCTGGTACACTCAACACTGAAGCGACCTGCCGACATTATCAGGGCGAAACCCCAGTTTTGTTTTCGCTTGATTTTTGTTTTTAAGACGCAATCCCGCCGATTATAGATGAGGGACAACCAGATGGAGACCAGTTATTTTTTGCTTGTCCTCACGGGCCGTTGTGATTGCCCAGTCAGAAGCGAGAATTATATTTATTTATTTATTTATTATTTTATTTATTTAGTATTTATTTATTTATGTATGTATGTATGTATGTATGTATGTATGTATGTATGTATGTATGTATGTATGTATGTATGTATGTATGTATTTATCTATTTATTTACCCTAGCGGCCGGACGGCATTACAGAGGGGAGATGGGAGTGGTTACACTTTTGCAATACAAACACAATAAAAAAGCAATCGGTTACAATACAAACGCAAATAAAGCAATCAGTTCGTTATATAAAGATACGTTCAATCAGATAAATTCAAGTAAATAAATAATTCAGGTAAATAACAAAAGCAGTCAGATGTAATACAAACGCAAGGAAAGAAATCAGTTTGTTATACAGGGTGCCTATCATGCTATCACGCACCAATATTTATAAAAAGACTAATGGCGTAACTCGAAGAAAACCTGGTGCATCCTGTTCGCAGTACTGTAGAGAAGCAGGTAGCATTTTGTCCTTAATGAGACTTAAGTAATTGTAAATAAATATCTAACTCGAGATGTCCTTTCCTAATCACAAAGTAGGTAGGTAGGCAAGTGCGGTATTTTCAGCGACGAAGTAATTGTATATCCATTATTCTCACTGATAAAGAAAACCTGCGAAATATGAAAAATACCACGTGACGGCGCCTCCGCGCGCATCGTAAAGCAATGCCCTCAAACAGGCTGCCTCTGAGTTAGCCAGAATGAAATAAGCAAAAGAAAAAAAGAAGAAATCGCGACCGAGTTTGTGCCTTATCTGCACACGCGCCTCGCGGATCTTGCCGTTGCTGCTCCTTCCATGCATGCCATTATCAAGGTGATGCGCTGTCTCTTCGGGCGGGTGACAGGAGAAGCAGTTGCTTTCAATTTGCTTATTAAAGACGATAGTCTTTCTTGGGCTACTTAAACCAAGAAATTTTGGTCTGTCTGTCTGTGACTCGATTCAGCCATTTTTTTTCTTTAATGCCGGTCTTCGACACAACACAGAAACACAAAACAAACTTATTCAATGAGCAACTAGAGCGACAAGCCACCACCTATATGAAGGCTGATGTTCTCTCTAAAATTCCCTAAGCGTAGTCAAGGGTTCTATCCTTGACAGCCACTCAGGAGTGTATGCCTTGCGCTTCTGGACTTCTACGTACTGGGATATAGACTCACGAAAACATTGCCGCGTAGGGCGGGCGTCCACATCACCGTGGAGCCAGGCCATGCGCGAGCGTCATATGCTATGCAAGGCCACCAACATAACGAGGTCCAAGGGCGCCCCCTCCTCGTTTTCCACCGCTAGATAGCGTATGCCATGGGGGCTCAGCGGGAAATCTTTATGAAGGGTCCTCTGGAGGACATCCCACAAAAATACCGCAGCCCAACAATGCAGAAAAACGTGCTCTATCGTTTCTGGTTGTTTACAAATTGAACACTGAGTTCCCCATGGCACAGATATCCCTCTATCCTCTATCCAGATATCCCTCTATCCTCTTTAATTACAAACCCAACGTTCACATGGTCCAAAATACAAAACAATATCTCGTGTGACACACAATCAAACGCTTTTTCCAAGTCAATCTGCAGGACTGCCACTCGATTCAGCCACCCGGCCAAAGTAAAATGTATAGTGCGCAGTAGTCTTATATACTCACAGCCAAATGTGAGCGTCTAAGCCCGGTTTATATGTTCATACTTGTCAACTTTATTGAGCATGAACAAGACATTACGCAAATATAAGACCGAAAATTGATACACAAGGGATATTTACAGTGCTTCTTTATTAAAAAATTCATGAATGCTTGGTTTTTCGGTACCAAATGATATTCTACATCTACTGCAGAAAACTAACCGCCGCCTGCTGTTGCCCGCGCCACCTACTGGCGGCATATGAAAAATCACGCGGCAACAGCAACGAAAGGTTCCACTAGCTAGGTTCTACGTTCTGCGTGGAGCGCACGTGAAGCACCGCCACGCGGTTCTATAAACCTTCAAGTCGGCCGCCTCGATTCACGCGCGTCGCCGCCGTACTGCAGCGCTGGCATCGAAGAACCAGGCCTGTAGCAGTGTAACGCGGCAAATTCAAATCGCCTTAAGCAAACCTTTAGTGTGTTTACCTTGGGATCAGCGCTACGGAACAGGAACAGCATGAGAGGTTAGCAAGAATGCAGAGGGGGGCATTTCCTTGGAAAATGTCTACAAAGGCTATCGTCTTTTGACGACATTTGCAACGAAAGGGACAGATACGCGGCCAATTTTTTGGGGAGGCTGCTTTACGATGCGCGCGGAGGCGCCGTCACGTGGTATTTTTCATATTGCACGGGTTTTCTCTATCAGTCAGAATAAATGAGTACGCAATTAGTTCGTCACTGAAAATACCGCAATTAGATGCCCTTCGTGGGTACCTACAAGAGCCTCATTGACACTTCATTGATTAGGAAAGTAATCCTCTAGTTAGACAATTAATTACAATTAATTAGTTTAGTCTCATCAACGAAAAAAATACTGTCCGCTTCTCCACAGTATTGCAAACATTATGCACTTGGTTTTCTTCGAGTAACGCCATTGCTCTCTTTTTAAAAACCCGCCGCGGTGGCTCAGTGGCTAAGGCGTTGCGCTGCTGAGCACAAGGTCGCGGGTTCGATTCCCGGCCGCGGCGGCCGCTTTTCTGATGGAGGCGAAAAGCAAAAACGCCCGTGTGTACGAGATTTCGGCGCACGTTAAAGATCCCCAGGTGGTCAAAATTAATCCGGAGCCCTCCACTACGGCGCGCCTCATCGCCTGCGTTGCGTCGGCACGGTTAAATCTTGGTGCATGATAGTTCGGACACCCTTGTATAAAGATATATTCACCTTATTACACATCGTGAGGAGGGCATCTGAAAAAAAATGGTTATCAGTAATCAACACAACTTCTGCGGGAAGGTGGTTACAGTCTCGTGATGTACGGGGTATAAATGATTGCGCGGTCGTTCTGGTAAGACATGAATTGAGAACTACTTTGTGAGCGTGATCAATGCGATGGGAAAGATACGACGGAGAGGGAATTAATTTATCGCGTAGCTCATTATGATGGTACAGTTTGTGGAATAAGCTGAGGCGAGAAATTTTACGAGTCGGTAATAACGGCCGGTCAAGACTGGACTTCATTGTAGTCATGCTGGCTGTATGGTTATAATTGAAAACAATGGAGCGTTCAGAGTTATTCAGGACCATTTCAAGACGGTGGATTAGTTTTTCATGACCCGGGTCCCATACTGATGAGGGATATTCTAATTTGATGACAACCATCTACTTTTTCAACGTCCTTCTTCTCGGAATGGTAGCCAGGAATAATGAAAAATATATTTATCTTCCACTCGAAAAGTGTAAAAGTATCGAAGGTTTTAACCTATAATTAGCTCCTATAATTAGGCTGATAGACTGGCACTGCGGGTGTTTTTTTTTTTTCATGTGCATTTCAGGTGGGGATCGCTGGCTTTCTCGGAGTCGACGGGCATCTTGCTGAACAACCAGATGGACGACTTCGCCACGCCAGGGGTAATCAGCGTGTTCGGGCTGCCGCCCAGCCCCACAAACTACATCCGGCCCCAGAAGCGCCCTCTGTCGTCCATGTCTCCTCTCATAGTGACCGGCGCAACGGAACGTCAGCGCGGTCATAGGCGTCCAGCGGAGGATTCCGCATTGCCACGGGCCTCGCACAGGTGCCTCCTTAAGCTAAATAAGCCCTTAACCAAAAGCCAGTGTCTAGAGTGCCGTCCGACGCCATTCGAATATTAAAGACCAGGATATAGTTACCGGCTGGAGCGTCTGTCGTTGTAGTGTTGAGGGTCCGTTTTGGCTTAGTGATCCCAAGGACAGTGGTTCGAGGCCGGCTTTTGCCTAGGTTTTTTTTTTTCCATCTCAAAATTGAGCTAAAATTTTTATGGCTTAGGTTAACTCTTGGGTTTAACTGATTCTTTGTGTGCGTTAGGTCATGGTGTTATGTTTAGGTAGGTTGCGTTTTTTAGTTACCTAGAGCGATACAGTGCCATACGCAGCCAATTTTGTTACAAAACGCCGGTGGACGTCGATATAGTGGATGTGCTTATAATACCGTCGGACGGCACTCTAGACACGGCCTAACCAAAAATGCGGGTTCATGCCTGGAATTCACGTAACCTTACTCACAACACACGTCATGAAATACCCATCGCAAATGTAACTGTCATATAGACAGTGGAAAATTGCGGCGGGGGTACACTAAAAAATGTTTGTTCAGGGCCGTTCAAAGCAGCGATCGGTTCTTCCGACTCCAAACTGTGTTTATGAGCGGCAGTGTACTGAATGAGGAAATGGAGGAGTAGATTGGGCCGTCGTTCTCTTTGTATAGGAGAATTTGGTTTTGATTGATTGATTGATTGATTGATTGATTGTAGGGGTTAACGCGCCGACGCAACGCAGACGATGAGGCGCGCCGTAGTGGAGGGCTCCGGATTAATTTTGACCACCTGGGGATCTTTAACGTGCGCCGAAATCTCGTACACACGGGCGTTTTTGCTTTCCGCCTCCATCAGAAAAGCGGCCGCCGCGGCCGGAATCGAACCCGCGACCTCGTGCTCAGCAGCATAAACGCCTTAGCCACTGAGCCACCACGGCGGGTTGTATAGGAGAAGCATCGTGTCTTGTGTAGGGCAGAGAAATGTGATCCATTTTCTATAGGAGAGAAACAATGAACCGGAAGGGAGCGAGAGAGAATAGCATTTATTCAGCAGTCCAAAGGCTCAAAGTGTGGGTGGGGCCCTCCGTCCAGCGCTCTAGTCTTCTGCGCTCCTCTCCAGGCCCCAAGGGCCCGGCCCCTCTGGATCCCCGGGTCGGAGACGTCCAGAGCTGCCTCTCAGAGTGCAAACTGATCGGCGGTTTATTCTGCTGAGGGCCTTAGTGTGGTGGCAACCTCATGAACGTTGTAAAGTCGTAAGGGCCTCTCACATTCATTGCAGTTTTATTGTGGTTTGGGGGATACATTATAGCCACCCATGTCTTGCAGGGAACGTGCTTGTCTGTAATTGTCTGAGTGTTCGGGCTTCTACAGCCGTGGGGCTTTCGTCCGGGATGGGGTACTTGGCCCGTCGCTCTCGCTGAGTGTTCAGTCGTTCTCCAAAACCAGACGGGAGGGATTGACAGGAGTCAGAATCCCCTGCTTAGCAGCTGGTGAGTTCGCGCGCAGCTACTCCCACACTCTCGTTACCCTCTAGTCCCTCATGTCCTGGGGTCTAGATAATTCGTTGGGCTTGAATGGCGTGCGTGGAGTCCGTTTGTTCAAGCCGCTCGGGGATGCGCCCGTACATGGTGCTTTGGTTGGCTTTCTTTGAGTCAGTGACTACATGAAACCTTGTTTGCCATATTGCCCCCACCTTATGGCTACAAGCCGGGGGCCAGTCTTCACCTCTTGTCGACTAGTGCTCTTGAGTGTGAGACAGTTAAGTTCTCCCGCCCGGTAGATGACTACTATCGATGCCGCGTCCCTACTGTAGAAGGCGGCGTCCGTGTAGACCACGTTAACATCCTTCTCTAGATGTTTTTTGAGGGAGGCGGCTCTGTCTTCTTACCCGCAATTTTCTTCTTACCTTCATACTGAGGTACTCTTTATCACTGAAGAGGATCCCAGCGTTTAATGATAAGAGTATCGGGGAAGAATGTGTGGGCTTTCATTTGTATGATTACGGTAGCTACATGTCATCATTCTTCCTGTTTTAAATTAAGCACAGCTTTCTACTTTTACCAGCCACCGCTTCTGTCGTCGTGGACGGCACAATAAACTCCCGACGCGGCAGAGGCAACGGGAGGGGGGGGGGGGGGGAGGCTTTCACTTACGGAGAACACTGTACATAGCGCGGTGAATTTAGCCAGCGTGCCCCGCACGGATGAGTCTACCCGTGGATGGCGCGTCGGCGGTACGGCTTTGTCGTCTGCTTTAGCGACAGTTGTTTTGGGCCCGTTTTGGCGCAGCTTCGCGTTCATTGCGCGCTTCCTTGGCAGGGCTGAACTTGTTCGACAGCACCTCCTGAGTAACCCGGACTAGATGGAATTAAGTGGTCGTTCGGCAAAGATAGGTTAGGACTAGTTCGAAATACGGGAAAACAAAATGTAGAGACCACATACAGACATCTGACCGCTAGAGAAACGCTACCTTTTGCGCACTGCTTGCCACGAATGGGACTCCGTTTTCTATATTTATGACCACCAATTTGGTTGTGTTTTAAGAGGTATTACAAAAGGCGGAAGGAGAAACTGGTCCCGATAAATAGCGATTATAAAAGTTGCCTCAGCTTTCTCTAAATTCTCAAACTTACTAAGCTAAGTAGTTCAAATCGGTATAAATGGGAATCACTAAGCTCACATGTCGGATTGTTTCGGTGTCTGCGCTTGTGTCGCGCGGTGGTGTAGCCCCGAGCAAGCACATCAGGATGGCTAGGTTCCGCTGTGTCACCCCTCGAAAGACACTCCTCACCGTTTTCTTTCTGCCGACGCACGGCCGTGCTACAGCGGCGGCATCCGACACTCTAGCCCGGCCGTGGCCGACGCTGCGGCGTTCAGGACGTCGTCCCCGCGAATTCCAGGTAAAGGCTGGCAAATCTCTGGTTTCACTCTTTGTAGAGCCACGTGTGTGAATTCGAGTGACGTCGCATGGGCAATTGTTGTGGGTGTGTTTCAAGATTTGCTTTCCAATAACCTTCACAGCGTGGATTAGAGCCAATTTTTTTTACAAGTCGCAGCTATAGCGGAATCAGTTTTCAAGATTTTCAACGCACCACAACAGGCGTGTTCAATCAGGAGCAGGAGGAGCACAGCTTTATTTTATTTAGTGTGACTACGTCAGTGGCCCTAGGATAACAGCTAGGAAGCCCGTAAATCGTTCTTATGCAAAATATTATTAAATATTATGACGTTGCTTATCCGCACATTTGGATAAGCAACGTCAGTGTTCAGTGCTAACAACACACGTTCACTTTGATGAAGCGAGAACACGAAGGAAGCCCCGCATTCCAATGGACACAGCACTATTTTTTAACATTTTTCGAGAGGTGAAATTTCATTTCATTTCATTTATTTTCCTTAACAACCGCTGGACGGTCTCCTGGGGTATAAGCTTCGAGCTGCAGCTTGACTAGGCCCAGGAGCCATTGTACATAACAACAACAATGTACAACAAACAACAAACAAAAAAATCGCAAAAAGTATCCCTTTGAGGCTATGAAAAACAAACGTAATGCAAGTTGTACAAATGATATAAATAATACAAGTTGTGGAAATGATACAATTATCGTATAGAAATTGTAAACGTTTCGCGGACAAAAATATAAATTACAGAAATAAGTCGCATGTACAATTTCGCGGGGCATGCAGTATACAGATGAACGTATATTACGTTGCACATGAAACTGCAATAATGCTTCATAACGAATCAATGAGCGAGTCCTGTCCTTGATTATGAACCTGTGAAACGCCGCCGTGAAAAGTTGCTGCTCTACGTGCATAAAGTAACGTACTCCCTCAACCAAAATATTCTGGTCTCCCCAGTGTCCTTCATGGCCACGGCATCGTATGCGAGCTCGTATAGTGGCACACGAAACACATCGGCATAATTCGTTTTAGTTGCGGCAATAAGCGAATTTGATGGCAAATTAGAAAAAATAGGGACAAAACCAAAGCAGAGACTAGAATTGCTCGGCCTGCCCCCTTCTCCTCCCCCGCTATCCTAGAGTGCTGTTGCCTTCCCCCTGAATTGCCGTACCTTTCCTTTCACACTTGTAATCCTCTTCCGCCATATTATCCCAATGGCTTTCCACCCTCCCTCTCTCACGTCTTCTTCAACGTCTTCGTGCTATAACAACAGCGGCGCTGCTCAAGGCTGAGTTCCTTCCGAGCCTGGCGTTTCTCAAGACTGGGCGCAGCCAAATGGAGAGGGAGAAAATGCTATGCTAAGAAGTGTGAGGGAAAGTAGTAGAGGAGCAGACGAGCCTCCCAACCCGTGCACCGCTTAGTTACGCGGGCTTAGAAATGAAAGAAACCGTCGAAAATGTCGCCATAAAAGCCCTTTAAGCAGAACAGAATTGCGCCACGTCGGCGTTCCAAGCGGGCAAGTTGCCGTTCATCCGGGAGACACTCATCCGGGGAGGAGACACGGGAGGCAGCTACTCGGCGAGCTGGACCTAGAGGGCGCAACGGCGGCGGCAGCTTCTTTGTATTGCTTTCGCGTCTATTCGCGCTTCAGTTCGGGAACACGCTTCTTCAATTCCCGCTCTTCCTCCAAGCGAAGGAGATGCGTCCGTCCCATAGCGAATTGAAGCTGGAAGGTCTCGAGGTTGTGCTCTAGCCCACAAAGATGTTTGTCCGCCTCCCTCCGCCATCGTTGACATCTTACCGTCTGTCTTACACACCAGCCCAGACCGAAAACGCTCGATTATGGAGGATAGCTCAAGGGACGCATTGAGCCATGAGACTTGCACATTTAAATCTCGAACCAGCACAACGGGCAGTGGCCGTAGCGGCAGGGAGCCCAGCTGTGTGTGCACGCCCCCCACATCTCGCTCCCCCCCCCCCCCCCCCCCCCCCCACCCCCCCCCCACCCCCCCCCCCCCACCCCCCCCCCCCCCCCCCCGCCCTGGAATTCGTGCATTCATAAACCGGCCACCGGTGATAGGCGCATACTTTGGCGTGAAATGCACCGGCGAGAATGGCGCTCGGTAAGCGTTTCTAGTTGAAGAAGCATTATTGGGCCCACGCTGGCGTTTCAACCGGGCAAGTGCCTCTTTAATTCACACCTACTCGACGAGGTAGAATTTGGGGCGGCCATGGGGGTTGCGGCGGCGGCTTTCGGTCATTTTTACGCCCATTCGCGCTTCTGTGCATTCTCAGCAGTCATTTGATAACGGCGCAACCGCCGTTGTCAGTCGATAGCGCTACTTGTGAAAGAGGCATCGGTGGTGGCGAGGGTAATAGTAGTCGTGATAGAGCGGTGGTCGGCGGCAAGGAGGAGCCCCGGAGCGGCGCCGAGTAAATCGGCTTCATCTCAATGAAATCTTGGGAAGAGGGTTTGACATACACTGCTTCGCACTAAAAACGGTCACCTATCGCGCCACAATGACGTGTTATGGGCAGATGGACGAGCAGCACAAAATATTGATCAGTGTGTAGTAACTACACGTTAGCGCTTAAATGATACGGTCAATGCAAAAATTGGCCGCGTATCTGCTCCTTTCGTTGCAAATGTCGACAAAAGACGATAGTCCTTAGGGACTTTTGCCAAGTAAATACCTCCTTTGCTTTCCGCTTACGTCTCATGCTGTTCTCTTCCGTCGCATTCCTTTAAGGTAAAGACGCCAAAGGTTTGCTTAAATCATTTTAAATTTACCGCGTTCACTGCTCCAGGCGGGTGTCTCGATGCCAACGTTGCGCACGGCGAAGACGCACGTGAATTGAGGCGCCCTACTTCAACGTTTATAGAACCGCGTTTCCCTACTCCACGTGCGTTGCAAACAGAACGTGGAGCCTATCTAGTGGAACCTTTCGTAACTGTTGCCGGTTGATTCCTTAAAATGCCGCAAGAAGCTATGGGGCGCAGCGACAGCAGGCGACGGCGGAGTGAATTTTTTCTGCAGTTTATGAAGTATTTAATTTCGCAAAAATCAAGCATGTATGACTTTTTATAAAGGAACACTGCAAATATCACTTGTGTATTAATTTGTTGTCTATATTTGCGTAATGTCTTGTTCTTCTTCAACAATGTTGACAAGTATGAGCATTACACCGGACTTAGACGTGTAGATTTAGCTGTGACTATATAAGACTATTGCGCAGCAAGTTTTACTTTGGCCGAGTGGCTGAATCGAGTCACAGACAGACAGACGGACAGACAGACATACAGACAGACCAAAATTTTGGGTTAAGTAGCCCAAGAAAGACTATCGTCTTTAAAAACGTTTCACCACTACAACCACCCAGTCACGCTTCTTGGTGGGCCTTAGGTCGTTGGGCACCTAATCACACAAATGCGATCCTGTGACATCCCAGAGAAGTCGCAGGAACGTGGCTGGGAAGTTGCCTGTGCTTCAGATGTCTTTTTCGCTATCTCTATTATTTGTCTGAATTTTGCGATAGAACTGGTATCGTTTATAGGACAACGCGGTCTTTGACGAACAAAACATGTATTTTGCCTTCATTGACTCTTTGAGTATACTGAACCCCTATATATAGCCTTCATAGACTATGAGAAAGCATTTGACTCGGTCGAAACCTCAGCAGACATTCAGGCATTACGGTACCAGGGTGTAGACGAGCAATATGTAAGAATACTTGAGGATATTTACAGCGGGTTCACAGCTACCGTCATCCTCCATAAGAGCGCAGTAAAATACCTATAAGGCAGGGCTTTAGGCATGGAGATACAATATCTCCAATGTTATTCACAGCATGTTCACAAGAAGTATTCAAAACGTTGGATTGGGAAGAGGTGGGAGTGAGGGTTAATGGAGAATACCTCAGCAACCTCAGATTTGCTGATGACGTTGCCTTGCTAAGTAACTCGGGGGACGCATTGCAAAGCATGCTTCCGCACTGGGCGAACAGAGTAGAAACGTGGGCCTGGAAATTAATATGCAGAAAACTAAAGTAATAATCAAGAACCTCGGGAAAGCAAAGCGGTTGGAGATAGGTGGCTGGGCAGTGGCAGTGGTAAGCGAATATATCTACATTGGCCAAGTTGTGACCCCGGATCCTAACCATGAGGCAGAGATAATTCGAAGGATAAGAGGGGTGGAGTGCATTCGGCAGGCATTCTTAGATAATGAATGGCAGCCTACCATTATCCTGAAGAAGAAAGTGTATGACAGCTGCATCTTACCGGTACTCAACTACGGGGCAGAAACTTGGAGGCTCACTAAAAGGGTTCAACTTATATTGAGGACGACTCAGCGCGAAATGGAACGGAATATGATAGATGTAACATTAAGGGAAAAAAGAGAGCGGAATGGTCCAGGGAACAAACGCCTGTTAAGGACATATTAGTAGAAATTAAAAAAAGAAATGGACTCGGGCAGGGCATGTAATGCCCTGCCCGAGTCCATTAAAGGAGTACTGATACCAAATTTCTCGCTTTCAGTTTTTTTGCTGCAAAGAATACCTATTGGCCCAGTAATTACGAAAATCGAACCGAAAGCCGTCAGCCGCCAACACAGAATTAATTATAGCACGTTTATTGCAACCAGTTTCAAATTCGATCGCCGCGCGGGAAAATGGCCGTTCGAAGGCCAGCCTGCAAGCGGACCAGCCTGACGTCACGGGTGAGCCCGTGACGTCAGGGACGTTCGCCGCATCGTCTGCTACACACATGGTCCGCACTCGCCCGAGCAGTCGACATGTCGTCTGAATCATCAGACTCGGATGAGTCGCTGCCACCCGACAGACAGAGCAACTTTATTTGGCCAGGCGATTAGGCCGGCGATGTCTTCGCCGTCGCCCGTTTTTTAATATCACTGCGGCTCGAACCGGCGCAGACCGTGATAGCAACAGCTTGTCACCACTCTTATAATCAATCTGATCACGAAAAAGAAGTTCCACATGCGAGAAAGTATATGTTAGTGTGGTGAAAAATTCTGCTAGGGGTTGGTACCAGCGCCGAATTTAAAAGCGGCGTTCAGATATTTGCCGCGATGGTAAGCCTACGCTGACGGGAAGCGGAGGTTCGGCGCTCCGACCCAGCACGGCCGGCACCGTGGTGCGGCGAGCGGCCGAAAGATGGCGCCACCTGCGCGCTAGAATCAAAACAGGCCACGGCAGATGTCTTGGTCACCGATCGCTGAAACGGCAATTATCGCCAAAATAAAGCTCGGTATGCGAAAAAGGGGATGATAGTGTGGTGAACAGTTGTGTAAGGGATGGTCATTCGCAGTTGTACAGATACCGGCGATCAAATATTCGCCACGATACTAAGCCTGAAGTTCCCAACACCCAAGCTGACCCGAGCAACGCCGAGCCCGCTGGCTTGGGCGACAGTTCTTGCGGCCGCCGCCGCGCACGAACTCAGTCCACGTTTAGCGCTGCATGTCGTCGCGTGGAAAATAATGCATCTTGGCGTCGTCGTCGATTTGCTCGGACAGGCTTCCACGAGCAGTACTTCGCATTCCGCGAGCTTGCCATAGCACAACTTGGGCGAGCTCGGCGACGCGCACCGAGGTGCGCGTCGACATCGCGCACCGCGCAGTTTTCGGCACCAGTGCAAGGGAACACCATGCGCCGGCCACGAACTGAAGAGCAAAGCCGTCGAACACGCAAAGTGCGCAAAGTTTACAAGCATTGCTCACACAGCTACCGTACGTCTCCTGCCCAAACGAATACCACCGACAACAGCAGCGCAGGATATCGTTTCCGGTTCCAAAAACGATATATGACGTCATTCTGAACCGGCCAGACACGCCGGCC
>CM023449.1:178952352-179085515 GCA_013339765.2 Haemaphysalis longicornis | reverse complement strand
ATGGTAATAACAGACAGTACCACAATTTCTTATATTCCCCTTCATTCAGCGTATATGATCGGTGATCCCAGGGTGGGGACTAAAACAAGTACTACGTGTTCCAGTTTAGAATAAGCCCTGTGTAAAGTGCTCATTTTATTTGTATTCTGGAGAAATGAGGCCCTGCTTAAACACCCTCTATAATGACCTAACTCAATATATCTGAATAATTAGGTTTACCTTTTCTGAATTCAATCTAAGTCTTCAAGGACAAACCTTCCGATTCCATAACACTTACGCACAGCAGAATTGCCACTACTCCCCCTAACCATGCATTTGGTCTGTTTGTTTATGTTTGGTTTTTACTGCCCGGACGCGCCCGGCTGTGTTATCTGTGTCCCAGCGAAGCGCGTGTTCCAATTTTTATTTTTATAGCGCACGGGTAATCTCATTCTGATACCGAGAGCATTTCACCCTAACGTCACTAGCCTAGAATAATCTTTCATTACAATGTTCTGGATGTACATCGACGGTTCGAGAAACACTCGCGCCGGAAGATAAAACCCAGGATAGCAGACGCCAAGGTATTCGACTCGCCGATGCTCGCTTGCGCACGTCACTTTGCAACAGCTTCTTCGCCGTCTGTGTATTCTTTGAGTTGTTAGGCAGCACAAGTTCGCTCCAAGAAACTTGTTTTGCGTCGTCTTTGGCTTCGTGACAATCCCAGGGAGACAGGACTGTTCGGCCTAAAACAGGCCGGTGTACTTTGGCCGGTGATTTTCTGTCCGGCCGTTT
Source organism: Haemaphysalis longicornis (assembly GCA_013339765.2). Lineage (NCBI taxonomy): Eukaryota > Metazoa > Arthropoda > Arachnida > Ixodida > Ixodidae > Haemaphysalis > Haemaphysalis longicornis. The sequence continues at coordinate 179,084,741 of CM023449.1, read as the reverse complement.
TCCGGCAGCCATGTTCGGCCCATGTCCAAATGTGGGCCTTTTGGCCGTATACGGCCGTACTCCCATGGCTGTCCAACGGCCAGTGTACGTCGGCCAGTCGACCGGCTTACGGTCATACGGCCAGATTCCAGCCGTAGGGCTCCGGCCATTCCAAAGCCACCCGTGTACGGCCGAAGTACGGCCACCAGAGGACCGCCAAGATGCGGTCGTCGGACTCCAGCCGGACTACAGCTACCGGAAATACGGCCGTGCTACGGGCATTGGAGTTCAGCCACAGTACGTTAAGCTGTACTGAGGCCGGTCACTGCATGTCGCGCAAGCAGATGACTCATTCGCGCAGTGCAGAAGCAGCACAAACCCAGCATTTTGGGTCCAATGCAGCCACATCAAAGTGAGCTCGCGCGCAACCACCAGCCGTCAAGCTTTCAGCGCAGCCTTGCTTAATTACCAGCCTCAGTTGACAGCAAAATTCATTTATTAAACAGTGCTCACAAATTGTCGTTCCTTTAATTGCTGTGCCTAATTTACTGCCGAACACAGAAAATATTCAGTTCTTGTAGAGCTTACCCGCCGCGGTGGCTCAGTGGCTAAGGTGTTGCGCTGCTGAGCACGAGGTCGCGGGTTCGTTTCCCGGCCGCGGCGGCCGCTTTTCTGGTGGAGGCGAAAAGCAAAAACGCCCGTGTGTACGAGATTTCGGCGCACGTGAAAGATCCCCAGGTGGTCAAAATTAAGCCGGAGCCCTCCACTACGGCGCGCCTCATCGCCTGCGTTGCGTCGGCGCGTTAAACCCTACAATCAATCAATCAATCATCTTTGTAGAGCTTGAATAGATGTATTGTCCAGGTCCTGATATCCTCTGTGGGGCGGCTTACCTGTAATAAACGGGGAAAGTGGAGGGGGGGGGGGAGCGGAGGGCGCATACTTTAGTGGGTTGAATTTCAGAGAGATAAATGCGCCGCTTTAGCCAATTTCTTTTAGGCAATATTCCGGAACACTTTCATGCTATGACTACATAAACTATTTTTGTAACAGTTGCTTGACAATTTTTGATGTATATAAAACCGGCGTGAATGCCTTTACGAAGCGTTTTGGTTCTCAACAAAACACTCAGGAGCATTTAATATAACTCCTTCACAAAAAGTATGTCCAGTTTTTGTCCATTTATCTTGGAAAGACATTTTCTACTCGATCAACTTTTCTGATGATCTTGCGCAGGGCTGATCCTAAGAAGGAGCGAACAGGTACTTTCTTTTCAATCTATTTTTAATGTTTTCATGAGTATACGTCCCACCACTTAATAGTCCAAAAGAGCTTAATTTTTCTCTAATGTCATACTACGTTGAAAAAATTCTAGACGCGTCGAGAATGACGCCCTGCTTCAGGTGGCTGCAGATGTATCTTTTTGTGTTCCCGCAAGGAAAGGCGTAAAATTAGAGTTACATAATTTGTTTCAAACCAATAACATAGCAATGGTAGCATGCATACAGGAAACCTTGCATACTGCAACGAATAGGGCAATAAAAATATTTTATTGGTCAAGGTTGAATGCGTAGGGTTCTCAACCCGTCGGAGGAAAACTGCGCCTATGAAAGTTCATTGATATTTATTTATTTATTATTTATTTATTTATTGTATTTATTATTTATTTATTTATTTATTTATTTATTATTTGATGCCTGCTTGCCTTTCCATGCATTACAGAAGGGAGATAGATAACACTAAGCATTAATACGAGACAAAATAACAAAACAATTCTACAAAGCGCGCTGAAAATCGTCAACTAAACAGTTAATGCAATCATACGTCGAAGATAATTACACTGAAGTATTGATGTAAAATAAAATTAATCGCGCAAGGCGTCACCTTAAAGGAAAGTTAATAATTTGCTTTAAGCTAGCGGTCCCACTTTGCGATATGTAGAATGACGCTTGGACATACTTCTCCCCTTCTACAACAGTTTCGAATGATAGATATTACGAAAAAAGTTCAACCTGTGGTTTCGTCTCTGTGATCTTTCACCTCCTGCCATTTCAGTTTACTTTTACTTTCTCTCATGTTAAGTTGAGCGTGCAAATACGTAATAACAAACACACTGACATATTCTGTATGTTTTCGAGCGTATCAACGAGCTCTTTGGTGTAGGGATCCACGAAAACACATGCGTACTCCAAGATTGAGCGCACATGAGTGAAATACGGTTGTTCTTTTCAGTTAGATGGAGGTTCACTGAAATTTCGTCTCAGAAAGCCAAAAACATATGCAGCCGTAACTTTTATGGTGTGAACCTGCCTATTTAACCTCTAACCACTCCCTAAATAAACTCCTAGGTATTTATATTCCTCGGCCGTTGTCACAGCAGCATAATTTACGGTATACGTAACCAATTGGAATGAAGGTTTTCTTGTAAAGGTGCCGTTAACACACTGTTTATCATCAAAAAACTTTTCTGAATCAGCACACCAGGATGTTATTAAATTCGAATAAAGCTGCAGGTATACGGAATCACGTTCATTCGCTATAGTCCGGTAAACTACACAGTGCTTTTGAACAAAGCTATAGGGCCAATAGTAACAACAATGCAAAAAGCGATTGATTCAGTTCATAGGATGAAATGTACTACGCTGAAGGTAATATGCAACACCATCATTTGCTTTTTTGCAGTCCAAGAATATACAGTCAACCACTTTAAGCTTATCTATTGCAAGAGCCAAATCGTGCGTGAACTCAACAATCTGCGTTGAGCAGAAAATCCTGACAAAATCCGTGCTTGCTAGGATGCTGGCGATTATGTTTACCCAAATGAGTCATATCCCAAGAGTAGCTAAGCTCACCTTCAAACACTCGGAACTAAATTAACAGCTAGGCTTCGTCAGTGACAAGGCTCTGTTGTTATCGCAAATTTAAAATAATTTTGTTTCTAAATAGGCAGTCGTAAAATCCCCTGAAGTAACATAGTGCAGGGCATGAAGTTGATCCTACCAATGCACGAGCGAGTCTCTTCTACGTTTATCACCAACAACATAGTGCAACATGCTTGCCGCAGTTTAATTGTAAGCAGAATAACTTGCGCTTTTGCTCGCACTTGCCTTTCTTTGGTGGGGAGTCCTTGACATGGTGGCGGTTTAGCTCCTGCGTGGTGGCCGCTTGCTCCACGCCCTTGAAGGCCAGTTATTTTGGTGAACCATCTCCATCTCGGATCGGACATCTCTGGCGGGTCGATGTCCCAATGCTCTCCATTTCTTGAGCGTGCGAATAGCCTCGAGCTGATGCGTCGACGAAGCCGGCGGCAGAGGCGTGGTAGCGGCGATGACTGGCGAGGCTTAGCTCACCCGTCGGTGTGGCACAGTCTTCTTGTGGCAATAAATGACATTTCGATGGCCTAAAAGGTTCCCTGCTAATGTCCAGTGAGTCCTTGCACCTTGCCCGTTCACTGAGAACACTCATTACTGTTTGACAAACGATGTTCGTTCATTTAAAACGTAGAAACACGGAGCGGATGAAAAACGCGTCCCCGTCGTTCGGCTCCCTAACGGCTTTTTCTCCCCCCAGGAAAAAACCGGTCGGTCTCCTTCCAAACACGTCTGTGCATGAATTCTCGGCGCCCAGGCGCGAGCCGTTGTTCGGCTGTATGCCGTTTGCCGAAAAAATGACGTATAACCAGATACCTTACGTAGGCCGGTCTCCTCTTGAACACCGGTTGCCAAATATTCTGTGGCCATTCGCTTGCCGTAATTCGGCCGAGGACAGCTAACCGAATGAAAAACGTATATTCTGGGGCCGTACGTCCGCCGGACACGCGGTTCACCGTTGAAACAACGAATGCACGGCAGCCGCGCTCCGGCCGGTCTCCTTTCGAACACCAACTGCCGCAAGAATAGTCATATTCTGTGGCCGGTCCCTTGCCGTGCTTCGGCCGATTACCGCTTCCAGAAGAAAAACGGATGCCCTAAGGCCGTACTTCGGCCGTTCTCTTTCTCAACATCGGCAGCCGTAAGAGAACTGAATATCTGGCAGCGGTAGCTGCCGTTGTGCGTCCGGACACGGGCGGACGGAAAATGCCGAAGCGCTGGTTGCCGAATGTTGGCCGTTCACGCATGATCAGTGGCTGCCAGAACTGGATGCTGGCCGGGACATCCAGAAAGCGGCCATAGACGGGCCGGTCTTGGGGCACACTTTCTGTGCCGCCTGGGATATATCTCTGTAGAGGTGGGAGCGAATGACACGTCATATTACGCAATCATGTGGCAGAAAAAGCACTCACGAGCACGATGATATTGTGAAATAGCATGAGTTCTGAGCATCGGTACCTTGTATACAGATGTGCGAAATGGGAAGAATGAAAATATATACAACAAAATACATTTAAATAGCAATCTTTATTATCTGTAAGTTATAGGACAAATATATACAACAAAATACATTTAAATAGCAATCTTTGTTATCTGTAAGTTATAGGACAAATTCACACACACAAATTTACATACTTGACATTAAAACATGTCCAAAAGATCAGCTTGTCGTCATCTTCAATAAAAGGGAAGGACGCTATGCAGGAAAAGAAATATTTTTGGGTCCCTAAAAAATTACGTATTTAAGTAATTGTGCGTGCCTTTGAAATGGAGAAAGTATGGTTGTAATGTTTTGGTAGCGTGTTGTGTGCAAAGTTTGGCTAAAACGAAGCCGAAAATGTTGAAAACGTCGTGGAAATGAAACCGAAAGCGATGTCTGCTTACGAAAAGAAAATTTGTCTTTTGGGCAAGTTTACGACACCCTACAAAGGGGTGACGCTGATAACGTGTGGCAGCACGCAAGTTTATTTAAAATAATTTTTCAGTTGACATTGTGTGGGTTTTACGCGCCGAACCGAGAATCGAACTGGGAGAGGCGCTGTAGTGATGAGCTTCGGATCAGTGTTGACCACAGAGCAGATCTAACGTGCGTCGAAATACGGGAGTTTTCGCTTTTCAACTCTATCTGAAGAGCGGCTGCAGCGGCAGGGAATTTAATCCGCGTCCGTTAGGCTCAGTGACACAACGGCTTAGCCACTCAGCCATCGCGGCGGATTCCTGTATCACCATTCACTTTCAGTGTCGCGACCAGCGCAGAAACAACCAGCCGCAACAGCGTGTGTGCTGGAACTGAGTTTTACTCCTCAAGCGCGAGCGCACGTGAGCGCGCGCCTCGTGCTTCCGCTTTTGTCATCGTCGTCTTCTCGGCGCGGCGGAGCCATGACATGTGGTCGGTACAGGGCTCCCACCCGTAAAGGCGGAAACCGTTGTTTTCGCCCACGTGACAGTTTTTGACGGTTGAAGTTTTAAATTCATGGGCATGGTTGTTCAGACGAGGAAGGACTGGCTGGGTCGGGGAATGGTGACGTATGCGGGCTTTACTCGGTTACCCATGATGAGCTTGCGATCAAGAAGTCGTCGAGGTAGGCAAACAGAAAATCCAAACCACGGGTAACATCTTCCATGGCAGGTTGAAAGGCGTGGACCATGTTGGAAGGACGGGGTGCAAGCATTCGAAGGGCATGCGTACGTATTCGAAAAGATTAAATGGGGTAATAATAGCTGTTTTCATGATGTCTGGGGGATCCACTAATATCTGGTCCAAAATAGGGGTAGCGCAGTGCTGTGAACAGCCGCATTTGTAGCGTTAGCGGGCAGAGCAGCTTCGTTGGCGGGCGGAGCAGCTTTGTTGGGGGCGGAGCTGCTTAATGGGTGGGCGGAGCTGCTTCATGGTCACCGGCAGGCTGTAATTGGCCCATTGAACCTTGCGAGACTGAAGGGTCTGACCTGGCGCGGTCAGAACAGGGTCGAACTGATTTTTATTCCTCCGCGCGAGTGCACGTGAGCGCAGTCCTCGTAATTCCGCTTTCGTCGTCGTCGTCGTCTCGGTGCGGTGCACCCAAGGCATGCTGGTCACTGGATGAGTAAACCTCCCCGCATTCCACGTCAGCAGCCGCTTATTTCCGGCTGGCGGTAGCCTCCCCGTCAGTCATGGCGAGCAACAGGCAAATCTACTTTCTTGCTCATATTACACACCAGGTGCAGCATTTTGATGACGCAGTGATGCAGTGCTTCTCAAGAACTTCAAACGACGAATACATTTTCTGCAGCCGGTAAAGGAACCCTTTCTGTCACAGGAAGTTCCATCATAACTTCACCCATGCCTTCATCGGCAGCCACGACTGACCCCTACTGCTTTCTCATCTTTGAATGATGGTCATTTTACTTCAGCGAGAACTAACCCAGAGGGTCCGTGTTATGACTTCCCATTGGTATTGGGTGGCCTTGTGGTGAATTGTGCAGCGAATCGAGCTTTAGCGGAGTAGTACAGATAAGTTACAGCAAGAAATTACGTAATCATGTTTTATATAGAAGTCGGGTGGTAAAGTTTTGTAAACTTTGTCTTTCAACTAAAGAGAGACAATGACTGTCCTGAGTGAGAAACACTGTTCACGTTTTTGAACAGTATACAATACATGAGATGTTACAAAACCAGATTTTCTAAGCCCGAATTTTTATGCGAAGTGGATCCACGTCTGGCACACGCGATGGTTCCCTTGTTTATGCCATATTGCTCTTTTAGCATCTGAAGCAAACTAACATTCCTGCAATGAGTTTCTCTCCAAAGCGAAGTTTGCAATTCCAGGTAAACCATTACACAAGGAGTAGTAAGATGAACAACACGCCGGCAATTCTTCCGTCAAACCGCCCGGCAGAAATTATTTTTTACGTAAACGTATAAACATATAGAGGGGACGTTCTGATGCATATTTGTTCTAAGTGTGCGAACAAGCGGCGTTGGTTCATTCATGAATTTGTGTAGCGGAATAAGCACACGAACAGGGGTGGGACGAGCGGTCGTCTGGCTGCAGTTGGTCAGCTTGTCTTGTACGCAAAGCAGTGGTATACTAAGCCTATTTGTTTTATTTGAACCTTGGGAATGTATAAATTATCATTTCTTCCGGTGCTGAGCGTGAGTGCACCAGAACGAGCGTTAGGTGCTGCCCATAAGCCGTTCTGCATTATATTTGTGGGGTATTCGTTAATTCCTGGACATGTAACATCGTTCAAGGCTTCGAAATCCACGCGCAAGCTCCAAGTAATGCACAGAGGGTTCTTTTCGCAAACCAGCCTGTTACTAGCACACATAAGCTTTGGTTGAGGTGTGTATTTAGATATTACAGGTGCACCACCCACCGGCTATCTTATAAAACTACAATTGACAATCCTTTCATATTTCCCTGCTAATCATATTCAGCTTCTCCGCTTATCAAATACGTTTGTCAACAACCAGCCGCAGAGTTGGGAGTGATCAACATTGTTAGCACGCTTGGCGGTACTCACCAAAAAAGCTCACGAAAAAATTCCCCCGCCTGATACCATTCCGGCCGCTACAGAAAGACACCCGCCTTTACGCTCCTAAACGAGTGAAAAGAGAAAATTTGCAAGCAAGTCAACCTCATTTCTGGCCGTATATCATGGCACAGCTTGCGCATATTTGCCACCTAATTTTCTACACGGGTATGCGGAGGCAAGTCTGCAGCAAAATCAGCCCCGCCAGAGAGGTATTGCGAATATGCTTCGCCAAAAATGAAGAAAACGGAAGCAGAACTTGCCTCTGGAGTGTTCCTGAGTTATTCAACCGCGCATCATTACTTGAACCAGGCCGCCCGATAGAATAATTTTCTCGTTACCGCCAAGAACCAGATACCCTGGGGCCAATACAAACACACAAGCACTTCAGCTCAGTGATGAGACCCGCACCCTGACAGCCTGGAAACCGGCATCACACGAGGGAAGAGGAACAGCTTGAATTAATTTCCAGAAAGAATGCAGGGTGAAGTTTTCAAAAGGGCGATAAACCAACTACGGCAACGCCAAACAAAACAAGAAACCAACGAGCGCTAAAAAAAGCTCCGACCTGGCGAGGTGAGGACGCGCCTATGCTTATTTTTTTACGACATTATCTTCTGCTCTTTTCTCGGAATGATCACACGTTTCTGCTGGATAAAATACAGAAATAAAACACTTGCTACTTATCTTACACAAATTTCTTTCGCACACGGACTTTTAAACAGTTTGTTATAGTAAAGAGCATTGTTGCTGAATACTGAACTTTCCGAGTTTTGTTAAGTTATGACTAAGAATTATAAATGAATACACGTTATTTAGACGAGCAAACAGTAGGGCTTATAAAATCTATACCAATGTGCAGCACGAAGTGTGATTGGAAGTGTGTGGCCGCGGCAATTAAATATCGTTCTATGGAAAGCTGTCAGCCCGAATAAGACCGCTAAATTTTATGTGCTTACAAGTGGACCGGCAAAGGCTGACAGACGCATTTAATTGTACAAAAACATACAAGTTTTGGCCTGGCTGTGAGATTGCCGCCCCCTTGGCGTGACCAATGAGCCGGAAGACGGCTAAAAGGGACACGCTTCCCACAGCACAAAACAAATAAAGCAGTCAATGTTCCCTTGAAAAGGTTTCTTTTTATCCCGTCCTGAATCTCCGCGGAAAATTAACAACCACCTTCAAACTACATCCCTACCACATCAGAAGTACAGAAATAAAAGAACGCATTCTGATCAGTGATCAATGAGGATACAAGTTTAGTTCCCGAAAATTAAGTGAACACCACTACTTATGCAAAATCAGAGAAAATACATTTTCAAATCTTGCATCCCAAGCGCTTTTGTGACTTCCTCCGCAAAACTCTGTCTCGGTTTTTTTCCCAAAATATTCAAGTAGTTTCGCATCTCCCTGAGTACGCGAGCGCTGGGGGAAAGGAAACTTGCCGCGTGGCAAAAAAAAAAAAAAAAAAAAACCGCCTTGCACCGCAATGATTGAACCGAAGTCCATAACCCGCACCTCTCCATAGCTCGAGCACTAAAGTTGCCGGGTTCGAGTCTTAATTTTCCCCACCATTTTCCCAATTATCCTACGAGCTGAATGTGGATGTGCATACAGGTGCGCATCCCTACCACCAATTAACACAAAACAGTTCCTTTCAGGCGACATTGACACGGCGCTATAAAAACACTCGTTCAACAAAATTTTAACGCAGTTCAGCTAAGTTGAAAGGAAGTGGTGGTGCTCGAGTGGGCTAAGAGCCACTTGGTAATTCTGTGTTATCGTGTTCTCATTTGGGAGTCATGATGTATACGCATTCTTCTCTGAGCACCCCAAAAGCGTCAACATTTTTAACTCCTCGTATCCACACAACAATGTGTAATGCTTACGTCATGGTTTCCTAATGGTTGCAATAGTTTCAATGGCTACTTATTTACAAGTTAAGAAACATCACCACTACCACCTTATGGCCTTTTTCTGTGCCTTAGCTCATTTGAAGGACCAAACGTCTGCTGAAATGGCACTTTCTCGCGGACTTGATGATCTTTGCCGCACACAAAAATTGTTCAGTGGGTGTTACCTTGGATAGTTCACCAGGCAGCGACCTTCTCGCTCGCGGGTGGAGACTGCAATAAAATTGCGAGCTTGTCTTGGAAAGACAATACTTTTTGTTTTCTGCCAACAGAACTCATCACCGACGAACCGACACCGCAGTTGGCAGTGGAGACGCGCGAACTCACGTCGACAGGCAGGTCCAGCACCTAGTCGACACCGCATTAACACTCGAAACGCGCGGCAGCTTGTGATGCGGGCAAGGTTCGCTGTTTAAGTGCATTTATATAGCCGATATTTCAGAGAAAGGACAAAATACAATGGCTCATTAGCGTAGCGAATTCGTTACATCAAGGCTAACCGCCGAAACGCCTTCGTCACATATAGGAAGCAAACACACGGGTTTCAATGGAGCTGACAATGAGGATATAAAAATTTCATTAGGTCCAGGAATTCCTTCAATAGAAGTTTGTTACATCCAGGTATACCTGTATAATACGGTGCACCGCGGCCTGTAAACCAAAAAGGCGTAGCGAATAGCACAGACAGAATGGTATAGCACAGCAGTAGATGCTTTACGGACCACCCTTGCTTTGCACCCCGCCTTTCAAGGGCGTGGATGAGAAAAGCCTACTTGCCAGCCTTTTCAGAAATATTCATTAAAGAGACCACACCTACTCGGTTTCTCAATAGTTACTGGACATTGTAGTGATCTCCTTAGCTCTGCCGCAAAAATCTTGCTTGATTATTTGGACTGCTTGATTTTTTGCACTCTGGACTTCACCACTGCGTGTCCCACACGCAATTAGCCATTCACTCGACACGCATATCCCATTTGCCCACAGAGCCCGCAGTATATTAACATAACTCCTGCCAAATACTTCCAGTGAGTACAATATATACAATCGAACACCAGCACCAAATATTCATTTTCATCACTCCTGCCTCCATACACACAGCTTCGACGGTTTTTAGTCAATAAAATGCGATAGAAGTTACCCCCAAAATAAACAAGCATTTTACTCTGGAAGCCCAGATCGCATAGTACACATGCTCCCATGGACGCGCGCTATCATAGTGAAGCAACAAAATCCCGGGTCATCACCGCTAACGTGAAACCAGGGGGGGTGGGGAGAACCTTGCGGTCTATAGGTGTATTCTTGGCGCCTTGGCGTTTGCTCCCACGCAGATGTAACTACTGGGATGCGAGGTATACTAGCATTGCTGCCCAAGTCTCGTGTGTTTGAAGCACGAAGCGCTCTATCACGAGGCGTAAACGAGTGTCCCGGTGTTTTGTACCGGTGACTACATGAGACGACGATTACGACGACAACGACCGCCGAGACCCTGAGGGGGTTCGCCCCAAAAAAGCTTCACAGCGCTTCGGCACACCTACCATCTAATGGGACACACGGAGTCATACTGTTGTTAGCCGAAGCCAAAGCGGCGAGAAAACATCGAATGACATACAGGCACAATAAATTTATTTAGACAGACCCGGTGGGCCATCAGACCTGTGACGTATTCGGCCTTGTCCGACAGGCAGCAGGCCCCTTTGGGGAGGGGTATGGTGTAGTCGGCCAAACTGGCCAGGTGTTCTTGGACTTGGAGGTTTGGGTCACGCGGGGCGGCCTCCCAGTGTTCCTAGCTGTTAATGGTGAATTCAAAACAATTGTCCGGGCAAACATCGCAAATATTCGACAACCGCAAGCCCGCTCGCAGGATGGAAATACTTGCGGCCGCTTGTTCCGGCGCAATGTTGGTGCTGTAAGGCTACGAAATGACAGGTGAAGTTAATAGTTAAGGCAGGCGAAATACTATATAATTTGCATCAATTCATCCACTTTAGGGACCTCTTACGATTATTTGCTTTAATAAACGCGTATGTTTCAGAGTTTAACCCACCTAAAAAAATAATTTGGACCTGATGTTGCGTAAGTGTAAATATTCCTATAGCATTGTTGACAATTATTGTGCTGCACCTGGAGCCCGCACCTAAAAGCCCTAAGTGGGCTGCACCACGTGTACCCGTAGGCTTCATTTTCTACGTCTGGCACACAGACAGCCTGTTCACACACTCTCCAAGTAAAAGTTGTCATGGCACAATTACAGCCCACTCACACATTCTCCCAGGAAAAGTTTGTCATCGGGGCATGACACATGATCATGGGCCCTACTGGGACTTATAAATTGAATATAAATTAAAGCCACATTTAAAATTTTCAAACAAGCAACATATTTTCTTGCTGATATTGCGTTAAAAGCAAATGTATAACCGGTTCTTTGGATATATTCAAGTTATTCCTCACAGGTTCCAGTACGCACTTGGAAATTAACATTTCACGCGAAGTGTGGGACCCTACGTAATTTCGCATTAAAAATCCGACACCGGCGGCGCTTTTGTATAACAATTTTCTTGACTTTTGTGGATGTGTAGTGTGTAGGGTTGAAAGCTGAAAAGGTGAACAGATATTGACAGAGGCTTGGGTTGTAATAAAGGTTGATGAATAAGGCGGGAGTAAAACGAAGTGGTTGTTTTCGTTTGCTCTTAGAGCTTGCGAAAAAAAATTGAGGAAACTGCCCTTACCATCTCCACTGGCCGCATGGAGTTTAATTTGAATATGATTGTTTCGTAGCAAAGGAAGGGGCCGAAACTAGTGTATTGCTCGTCCTAATATATCTCGAGTCTACTCACTGATTGCCTGGTAGCCACGTGCGTTATAACAGGGAGGTGATGCCCTCCGAACCCATTAGCTTCTGCAATTCAAGGGAGCGTTGTCTTCCGGGAAATGGCCCCTCGAGACCTGAAGGCCTGCACTATTTTGTCGAGCAGGGAGCCATTGATTGGAAGGGGGAAGCGAAACGGGAGAAAACAGACACCTCATAAGTGCGCCTAATTACGAATGTCTTGCAGGTTTCTCCGCGCTAGCAATTCTTCTACGTGGACATTGCCCAGAGATGCACCCTGCTGTTTAAGACAAGCGTTGCCAAGCTTGATATTGTAAATAGATGACCGCTAGAGAATAAGCGCTTGCGCTTTGCTGGGTTGTGGGCGTGTACTTTAAAACTAAATTACTTGCTCTATTTCAAAACTTTGCCTTCCTATCAACTATAAAACATTTTACAATTGCTATTGCAAAGGTAATGTTAAGAGCACAGGTGTCTGTTTTGTGTAGCATCAGAATGTCTATTCGCATGTGGCAATAAATCAAGTATTTCAGGCCTACTGGCCAACAGTCCACGTCTTGCCGGGGTAATCAACAGACTGCGTGTAAAAGGCCTCGTTTCAAAAAATGCAGTAGCTAAAACCGGGCCTCACTAGTGATTCAAACGTTTTTAGGGATCCGAATAGGAAAGATTTGACAAGTTAGAAATATACATTCAAGAAACCATTGGAATATTGCAACTGTAATCATACTTTTTGAATGGAAGTGAGAACATCAAGAATACTCAACCAACAGACCTTTCGGCGATTGATTGATTGATTGATTGATTGATTGATTGATTGATTGATTCCCTTCATCATAGCGTAGGCTCGCAGCTCAAGGCAGAGTTATGCGATTGATGACACCCTTCCAGAACTAGATGAATTTTCTATTGGTAGAACTTGAGAAATGAATGGCTCTTAAAATACTAATGGCCACAGGTGTTGAGGTCCATGGGGAAACGTTGGAAAAAGCAGACCAGTTTCGATCTTCTGCTGCTTTTGTAAACAAAATAAATAAGGAACCTGCCCCAAACGCACTTCAATAGTGAAAGTCATCAAGAGATATTACAAAACTGGATTTATTGTTTGGTTCTTTTATCTTGCCTTTTTATCAACGAACAAGAGGTACTGCAATTAAAGACATGTATTACCATTTACAATTGACTGTGGAAGCCATGTGCTCTCACTTGTTTGTGAAACATGGCCTTAGGTAACCACAAAGCTCGGCGTTGAGTGAGCCTATACGCAGTGTCTCCGGCTATCACGCTTATTGAAATTGTAAATGTTGAGGACCGCAAATTTGCCTTTGTGTCACAGTGTGTACAAACCGGTTTCCTGTTTGGAAAAGTCTGCTGGCGATAATCGACCAGATGAGCTTCCAAACGCACACGGAAACGCCATTGCAGAGATCGACCAAACAAAAGGACAAAGAGCCACCGCGGAATAACCGATACGGCACACGAACTGCAATGGCGTGTTGCATACGGGAACGAGAAATGCAGACAGGTTAATCTAAAGCATGAGGTCACGTATAACACCTAAATATTAGTTTACTGCTGCATAATATGTATCGTATGTGGTACTACGATACAATTAGCTAAGCTTAGGTAACCATGATTGAACCAGTTTGGTCGGGGTGTAGACTTCCAGCTTTTCTACACTCTGATGGGGGTGTATTCGCAAACACTTTGTCCAAACGACGTGAGAAGACGTGTCACCAGTTTTCTCTTATTTGTACAATTCTCTTATTTTTTTTTTGGTTAGCGTGATTTTGTGATTGGTCATTGCCCTCAAATCTTTTTGTTACGTTTGTTGGGGAAAGAAACTGGTATAACAAATTTATATCGGACGCTTGTAACGGAAATGTTACAGCGAATAGGCTAAAATGCCGTGATATGTTGCATTTATTTTTTCCTCATTCCCCTTTTATTTTTCGCAATTATTGCTGCTAATTTCGTCGTCTCTGTTCTACCAGCGGAACATACTTCGTGGCGCTGGTGTGTCGATTTGAAAACTTGAGCAGGAAGGCTAGCAATCGTGCTCATTCTCCAGCGTTTGTAATTGTTTGTATACTTGTTTTCCTAAGTTAGTAGCAAACTCAGTCCTCATACGGCACGTTATCAGTCTAATCTATCCTCTCTCTTTGCTCCTAAGCACATACATAATTTTAGCGCTGAGAATCTCATGTGTATATATGTTTTTATTTTCCTGATTTGCTGCTTCCATGCGTTTTTTTAACATTGTCTCTTATAATGGGGCTTTCGCCCCCCTTCTCCAGTATAAGAATGGAGTCCACAGACGTGATTGAAGGTGGCATTATAGGTGCAAAATAATAATAATTTCTTTCTTTTTCGTGTTCTATGTGGTTTTCTACTTTACTGCCTTTTTCAATAAAATACCATCGCCCTGGTCTACCACGTTTAAAACATTTACTTTGGCACTGCAGGGCATACAAAGGTTATTTTACATGTACAGTCCTACAGCGCTGGCTAAACAAAAAGCTCAACCTGAAGACTAGCTTTAATCACGTAGCGACCTGTGGTGGCTAGAGACACACGCAGGAAAAGTCGGCTGCACGACATATCGATGCTACTGACGCCCTTATATCTTTTCTGGCTGCATTTCTTGCTTCAGGGGCACTCGCTTCGGTTCTTGTAGCACTGTTTTTTAGAATACTTAGCATGCAATATTTTTTCATAGTTCCAACCAGTGCAACCTCACGGTAAGGGTAGGAATTGCATGCCATGTGCTCTAGACACTGCTACATTCATTTCTTTTCCGAGGAACTGAGTGGTGTACCTCATTTTATAACAGAAAGAGTTCACCGGTTTCCTTTGCCTGAATCAATCTTCTTGCGGTTTCAGTGATGTAAGGTCCGTAAAGCTCACACAAAACAAAGTTATTGGTAAGACTAACAGAACTTGCGAATCGGAAACAAATGTTCGTTATACATACATACATACATACATTTTATTTCCTCTTTATGAGTTGTAGGTCAATTTCTGGTTTATTTTACATACTGATAATCCGCAAGGACCCAAATGAAGAGGATATCGCCACTACCATTTGGACTCGGTTCCTAAAGTTGTCTTCAGCTGATGTCGTTTAGGAGAAGGAGGAAACGGTCAAAATATTAAGGTGGTCGGAGTTTAAATATCACAGTTGCGCCCACACTTTCCCTGTTGTTGACGTGCGTTACAGCGGGAGCTGATTGTTTTAAGAATCATTGCCTTAGCGGCTACACACGTTTTTCTACAAAAATTGTAATAGTGGAAGAGCCACAACGGGTTATTTTGGTATATATAGAGGGCATTAGGCAGGGGGGTGGATAAAAAGAGGACATTGAGCAGTCCCTACGACAGTGTAATTACCGATACGCTGCAGGCTCCTACGATCTAGCAATTGTTCCCTAATGAGTAGACGGAGCAAGGGGCGCACGTTGCTTTCTGAGGGAAGCGATGACCTGTCAGTTGATTGTAAAATGAATGCCTCGTAGGGAATGCGAATATGCCGAATTCGAATATGCTGGAAGGTATATGGAACGATGCTAATAAGGACAGTGACAACAAACTTGTCATGAATAAATTGCACTGTACCATGGTTATTACTGCCGCGTCACAACAACACGGTCCCTAAACGCTGAGCATGACGGTGGAGCAGATACGGTGTATGGCAGCGAAACTGGGCCTACCAAAGAGGAAAAACTAGCGTTAGAATGATAAAAAAGGGAGTCTATAAACATGGGGTAGTTATCTCACGAAGCCGAAGGATACTAGTAAGAAACGTGAGCCAGCAAAAGTGTCAAGAACAAAGGCCTATATCCCGGGTTAAAAGTGACAACTTTGCTTACAGAACGAGGGTAGTGATATTCTTGCCTGAACAGCGCAGCTTCAGCAAGTCTTAGGGCGAGGGGGGAAAACGGGGCAATAAGGAAGAAAGTGGCTAGTTTTATAGAGGGAATGTACACCCTAAGACCCATTCAAACCTGCAACGCAGGCCTGAAACTCAAGCCGGGAACATGAGTGAAAGAGCGATCGGATCCAAAGCATTCTATGGAGACTCTAGCGGTAGCAGAGTAAAGGCAGCAAGCAGTACTTGAAGCACGAAATTTGCCCTCTACATTGAATGTGTAGCTGCAGAATAAATAGAAAAGGAGCTCAGCAAAAATTTTGCAGAAACTCGCGCAAGCTGATTGGAGGAACATATATAAAACGTGGCAGGCAGAAGAAGCATATAGATTACTCGTTGAGGCATTTAAAATATATATTCTGATTTTTTCCCTTTTAAAAGAAAAGCACCACACCAGAAGGGCGTCACCCATGGATAACCAATAGATGCCTAATAGCGGTGCAGGTTAAAGAACCTCGGTATAAGCGTTTCATTAAAACTAGAAACATGGAAGAACTAAAGACAATTAAACGATACAGAAACAAAGCCAACAGCCAAATAAAAATATATTGAGCATTTTTGCAACGATGCAGACTTGCAACGATGGGATGTTGTTTGGAAGCGTTTAAGTAATTTTTTCACTCGAAGAAACATCATTCAATTGAAGATATAACGATAAATGGCAAACTGGTGTGTGGTCACGAACTGGGAAACGCGCTTAATGACTTTTTTCGCCAGCTGGTATTACTCTCCTCACTGCCTAAACTATATGGGTCCAAGGGCGTGCGACAGCACGTCCTTGATGCTCGTCTCTAGCCAGGAGGTTCCCCGAGTGCTTCAGTCTACAAAAAATAGCAATAGTTTGATATTCGGGATGTCCCTATCCAACATATAAGTTTGTTTGCGACATAATCAGATCGTTGGTCGAATATAAAACAAACTTGATTGGTCATCCACTTCATTGGTCATCCACTTTGGCGAGGCCGGAATGGTGAGAGATTTTTAATGCTTTAGTGCTTTATTTTTATTTGATACATTGCACTCACATAATTGCTTCATTTTTAGTACTTCTAATTCTCGAATGTTACAAATAGATGAACTAATAGACTTTTTTCCAAAAAGGGGTACTGAAGTTACGTTTTTTGCATTGCTGATTTCTGTGGTGTATATATACCCGTAGGAACAATAAACGTTTGAAAGGGGATAACAAACGATTATAGTTTTGATCACAGAGCATGTCCAGTGTCAGAAAATTGCATAGGGTTCTGCATTATCAGATTGATAGCCAGCAGTTATTATTCACGTGTAGTTGGAACTGCTTCATCTGCGCCATGCATTCCGCGTGACCCAGCCCCTATCCTGCGGTGCAATAAATTACGGTATGCTTAGGGGTTACTTGTGGAGAGCAATAAATAGCACTCCTAATCGTAAGAAATATACAGAGAACCAGATGTGTTAAACAGAAGGAAGTGTTTCTCACGGGGTCATCTGCAATGTGGGGGCGTTTATGGCATCGTAAATCTCATTACCTGACCTACATCTCCGTCAGTTAACGTGACCTTACTATCCTAATGGAAAGAAAGACCAAAAAAGGCCATCTTGGTTGAGTTCTACTTCGGCTTGGCAGTAGGGATTGCACACCATGCTTTCATTTCCTTCAGAACTTGAATGCTGGCAGGGCACCGTCCTTGGAGCTCTTCACATCACGCGCGTTTCTAATTTGGAGAATAATGTGCGTTTCTCGCCCCGTGTCTGAATGATTCCCTTCCAATTTGCCCGCTAAATTCGCGGTTGTAATGGCAGCAATTGAAGCCTGCCGGCAGCTCGTTTACGTAAGGCCGGCTTCTTTCGCTCATCGCCCATGATGGCGCAAGATGGGCCATGAGGCGTTCCATGGAAAGCATTTATCTGCTACCATTACCCAAATAGAGATTTGTGTTCGGATTGGCATAATGAAACTTGACACATTGATGGCGGCTCCAGTGAAATCGAATATTGCCGGCAAACGTAATGGAACATTTGTTAGAGCAGCAGAGTTTTTTCTTAGGCTAAAGAAGGTTTGCTTTCTATATACAGAATTCAAGCTTAAAGTAGACGTACCGGGTCATGAAATAAATTAACGTTCCTCGGAAAGTCTCTTTTAAGAATTTTCCGCCACAAATTTAAAGGTCAGTTCAGAAGAGAACTGCAAGAAAAATAGTGAAGCATACTTATCTTGCGTATTACTCCTGCTATCACAGTCACACCATGCTTTCATTTCCTTCAGAACTTGAATGCTGGCAGGGCAACGTCGCCCCGTGTCTGTCGCACCGTCGCCCCACGGTGGCTTTATAACACACAAATACCTGTGAAGATGTAACCTGCGGTTGCAAGTCACTTCCCTTCTTAAGCCTTCTCTAGCATGTTGTAGGAAAGACGCAGTTGCGTCAATTTTGGCTATTGTGGTGCAAAGCGAATGTATTATAGGATTTGGTATGAACCCTGAAATTTCGCCATTGAAGTAAAAAATGTCCCGTTTGAACATTTCCGTTGGGCATCCTAA
Organism: Haemaphysalis longicornis; assembly: GCA_013339765.2. Taxonomy (NCBI): domain Eukaryota; kingdom Metazoa; phylum Arthropoda; class Arachnida; order Ixodida; family Ixodidae; genus Haemaphysalis; species Haemaphysalis longicornis. The sequence continues at coordinate 179,066,191 of CM023449.1, read as the reverse complement.
TATAGAACTAGTATACCTGCAGGGAAATGCTGTGAGGTGACGTACGAACCACCCGCCGCAGTAGCTCAGTGGCTATGGCGTTTTGCTGCTGTGCCAAAGGACGCGGGTTCGATTCCCTGCCGTGGGTGTCGCTTTTATGATGGAGACGAAAAGAAAAACGCCCGTATGTTCAAAATTTTGCGCACGTAAAGAGGGCCGAAATTATTGCTGAGCCCTCCACTACAGTGCACCTCATCGCCTGTGTAGCGTCGGCGCGTTAAACCCTATAATCAATCAAATAATAAGGCGAACAATCGTTTAGCATAGCGTATTCTTTGTTGTCAGCGCTGGTGGAAACCGCAGATAGTATGCGAAAGCAAGCGGCTAAGTTCTCCTGTATGGTTAAGTACGCTAAAAACATTGCCCTACAAGTAAAACGGAGTCTGATTCCACAATTCTATAAATTGTGGTGAACGTTCTGCATGCTTTAGCTTTCGCAGCACAAAATTTGTAACCCTGCGAAATATTCTTGCCTTGAAATACATATTACCTTTTGCAAAATTTTCATGCTCTGAACCCCTCCCACAAACTGCATTGTATTGTTAATTGAAAACCCTCTATACCACGATCTCTTCTCTCGACAAGTAAGTTAGAACATCCGCGTAACCAGAGTGTAAGCGGGCCGGCAGTCGGGTGACGAACAACGTTTATTACGGTTGCAACGGGGTAGATATAGGAACGAAGGGTGACGTAACAGGTCACGTGTTTTTAGCAAAAGGGCCGGTGACGTCAGAGTGACTCAGCCGTGCTACATCTCCCCTTTCCAAGGGAAGCAAATAATTACAATTGTTTTTCAGGTTGGGGGTAGCGGCAGGGCTCCCGGCGTGCCCTTGTGCTTCTGCGTAACTCTTGAGCGGGCTGGGCGTCATCTTGTTGCTCGGACCCAGCAGGAGTGGCAGGAGGACTCTCTTCGCGAAGTGGCGGAGGTGCTTCTCGTAGATGCTCGCGAGTGCGTCGAAGTTCTTGACCCTCTTCCGTTTTCACCACCAAGGATCGCGGCGTCTCAGGTGGCCGCAGAAAGACCGCAGGTGTCCAGGTCTTTTCGTGGGTGTCATATGCAGTCACTCGTTGCCCAGGCGACAGAGGTGGCAGGTTCCTGGAGCCGCGGTTGTAGTAGATCCTCTGGCGTTGGCGGATCTCCTGTAGGCGGTTGTGGACGGCTCGGTTGGGCACGACCTCCGGCACCAGGTGGCTTGTGGGTACGGGCAGCAGGGTCCTCGTCTGCCTTCCCATCAGTCTCTGCAGTGGGGACTTTAAAACAGCATCGCGAGGTGTATTACGCCATTCGAGCAGAGCCATGTGGAAGTTGGGCGTTTTAAGAAAGCACTTCATTAGTAGTTTTTTTGCTTCTTGCACTCCCCTCTCCGTCATCCCATTTGAGCGTGGATGATACGGGCTGGACGTTACGTGGTTAACACCGAGTCCATGTAAAAATACTTTGAATTCGGTGCTGTTGAATGGCGGCCCGTTATCGCTACACAGTTTAAGCGGTAATCCATTCACTGCAAAAATCTCGGCGCACCACGACGTAAGCAGGTTGGCAGTGGTATGGCGAAATTCCTTTATTTCGAAAAAGACGGAATAGAAGTCAACTATAATAGCAAACTGTCGGCCCTCGTAAAAGAATACGTCCATTCCTACAGCCTATCAGGGTAAGGTTGGAACCTCATGGCTCAAAAGCGGCATCTTTGCGTTTCGTGGCTGATGCTTTTGGCATACTTCGCAGTTTCGGCACAATTGTTTAATGTCGCTCGCCATGCAGGGCCAGAACATGACGCTTCGCACCCACGCCTTCATCTCCTCGGCTCCAGGATCTGCGACATGCAGAAGTGCCAAAATTTCTGTTTTCATCGAGCGTGGTACGATTACCTTGTTGCTGCAAAACAGAAGACCGTCTTGTGCGTGTATCTCCTCCTGATAAGACCAGTAGGTGCGGATGGCTTCTGGAACCTCGTGCTTGCTGTCAGGCCAACTGGTCACCGCATATTCAAGCAGCTCGACGACAACGGGATCGTTGTTTGTGGCTGCAAGAATGCTTTTTAGACGGGGTTCCGAGGCAGAAAGAAATTCTAGCACATTGACTTGAAACTGCTCCGTTTCCTAATGCATGCTCATTGTGCTTGGAAAACGCGATAAAGCATCCGCAAGAAAAAGCTCTTGGCCTGGATTGTACACCAGTTTGATCGGGCAGCGCTGCAAGGTCAGCCTCATTCGCTGTAAGAGGAGGGGGCATTGATGCAGCGGCTTGTTCAGTATCGGTACCAAGGGCCTGTGGTCAGTCTCTACAATCACCTCTGCCTGGCTAAACACGTAGTCATGAAACTTAGTGCAACCATGCACTATCGCCAGCATTTCCTTCTCGATTTGCGCATAGCTTTGCTGCGCATCTGTGAGCGACCGGGACGAAAAAGCGACAGGGCGGCCGTCTTGCATTAGAACTGCTCCTACTCCTAATTGGCTTGCGTCGACCGAGAGAGTGAAAGGCTGCTTAGGGTTAAAGAAAGCCAAAACGGGTGCTTGAGTCAAGGATTCGCGTAATGCGTCAAAACCTTTGTGTTGCGCCTCCGTCCAAACCCATGCAATATCTTTACGTAAAGTGTTCGTAAAGGTGCGGTTACGACAGACATATTGGGAATGAAGCGCTGCACGAAATTCATCGTACCGAGAAATACTTGCAGGTCTTTCTTGTTCTTCGGTTCAGACATCGAGAGTATGTCTTGTACCCTCTCGGGGTCCAGGCGTAGGCCTTCTGTAGTGAGGATATGTCCCAGGTACCGGACCTCCGGCTGCAGAAACGTACACTTCTTGGGGTTAAGCCGAAGGTTATGCGTTTGACATCGGGACAACACAAGTTGCAAGTTATGGTCGTGTTCGTCTTTAGTTCTTCCCCATACTAGCACGTCATCCATAACAACCGCCACACAGGGCAAACCTTCTAAAACGCGGTGCATTGCTGCCTGCAAAATTTCGGGGGCCGAAGCTATTCCAAACGGCATTCGTAGGAATCGATACCGACCATACGTCGTGCTCATTGTGCAAAGTTTGGAGCTTGACTCGCTAAGCCGAATTTGCCAAAACCCCGAAGCTGCATCGAGAGTGGAAAAGAATTTTGCCCCTGCAAGCCTGGGAGCGACATCGTCTAAAGTCGGCATGAATAGTTCTCCCGGAGTATGGCTTGATTGAGCGATGTTGGATCTAGGCAGACTCGAACTTTGTCTTCCTTAACAACGGTCCCCATGTGACTGGACCATTCGGTGGGCTCCGTTACCTTTGTTATGACTCCTTGCTCCTCCATCCGCTGAAGTTCCGCTCTAGTCATGTTCTCCAGGGCCACGGGGACTCTTCGGGCTGGAACGACGACACCCACTGCACCGGGCTTGAGCTTTATTTCATACTCGTAATCCTTCAGCTCTCCCAGTCCTGTGAAGATCTCTGCAAAAGGTTGTGCTGGCGGGTAAAGTTGGTCGACGTCGATGTGCCAAACCCGGACGATAAATCCAAGGCGTTCGGCCGCTGAGCCGCTCGAAGGTTCTGGTACACTTTGGTCTACGATATAAAATGTTTCTGGGACCACACCCTATCATTTGCAGAAAGCCGAAGGCGCACTTTGCTTGGGACGTTGATTTGTGGCCGAAAAAAGGAAGTTTAGCGCAACCTGGCAAGCCTCCTCTGGTAGACCTGGCAGCTTTTCGACGTCCCTCCTTGAAATGATTGAGCGGTTTGCCCCCGTGTCCAATTTGCACATCATTGGTTGTCCTTCAATGTTTACCGTCGCGCTCCAGTAGTCTCTGCTGTTGACTGTGTTCACTGTTAACGTTTGAAGAAAAAAAATTACGCGCACCTCCCCGAGGGGGATTGTGAGGATGCAGAGCATAACGGACTGACTGGCGCTGTTTGAAGGTGCGCCAGACAGTTTCGTTAGCAGATTCGTTGGCGTCCATTTTCAGCGCATCGAGACGGGCGCTGCGCATATCAACCGAAAGAAGCAACTGATCCAGCGGCGCACGCACGGGTATATAAAGCAACTGCCGTGGAGAGGAGGATGAGAGAGAGCCGCGCATGCGCGCTTATCACACAGCTTGCGGAGGAGACACGGAGGGAAAGCGCGCCAGCGCACAGACGACGTGGAGAGGAGAAGAGGAGAGGAGGGTACGAGCGCGCGGGAGCAGCTGACGTGGAGAGGAGGAGGAGAGAGAGACGCGCAGGCGCTATCACACAGCTGGTGGTGAAGACGCGGGAGGGAGAAGCGCGCGTCGGGCGCACAGACGGCGCGGGGGAGAGGAGAAGGGGAGAGGAGGGGTACGAGCACCGTATCGTACAGCTGGCGTGAAGAGGGGCGGTGCGGACGGACGCACGTTCCACGCATGACAGGCCCCCGCTATAAGATGCTCTGCATGTAAAAAGCGTCGGCGTCTGCGCAGAGTTGCCGTAGCTCTTTCTTCTTGCTGGGAAAGTTCCGTGAAGGCAGCGCCGATTTGCATGCTCGGGCGAAGTGGTTGAACCCTCCGCACTTATTGCAAGTTCTGCCGGTGGCGGGGCACCTTTCGCCGCGGTGTGTGCGATAGCCGCAGCTGCCGCAGGCATCGCCTTTCTTTTCAACTGCGTTAATTGCCATGCCGTGCGCAGTCTCAGCGGCTTCGCTGATTTCGTGAAACTGCTCTTTCCCTTGCTCTTGAGTGCGGCGGATATCGATAGTCTTTTGGTACGACGGGTTTTCAGCAATCAATCTCTGCTGCAGGCTCTTGTCCCGAATTCCCAGAATAACGCGGCTGCGCAGCATCCTCTCTTCCAGTGCCCTGAATTCACAGTTTCTGGCTAACATGCGTAGTTCCGTGGCCACTCATTGAAAGGTTTGCCTTCCCTTAGGTTTCTTGACCCAAATCGTAATTCATGATATGTCAAGTTCGTTTGCGGCTTGTAGAACTCTTCAAATTTAGCAATTAGGGTGTCTATGTTATTTTTGTCCTCTCCTGCCTCAAACGTGAAGGTGCTGTATACCCTCCTTGCTTCTTCACCAATAACCACTAGCAACGTGGCTGCTTGCACGTCTTTGGCTTGCTTCGTCAAGCAGTGGAAAATAGCGTGAAGTCACTCTTCCAAGTTTTCCATCCATGCCAGGCGTTGCCCGATGTATCCAGGGGCTTTGGCCCCGACAACGTTGTTGACGGCAGGGGGGCTGGCGGCGTGGTCATTTCGGCTGGGCACCGCTGCACCATGTAAGCGGGCCAGCAGTCGGGTGACGAACAACGTTTATTACTGTTGCAACGGAGTAGATATAGGAACGAAGGGTGGCGTTACAGGTCGCGTGTTTTTAGTAAAAGGGCCGGTGACGTCAGAGTGACTCAGCCGTGCTACACAGAGCAGTACAATACTATTCACAAAAACACTTTTCAATATCTTGGTGATAAATTTAGATTAATAAAGAGTATTTCGGTTATTGTTACAAAATGAGCAGAAGCACCAATAAAAAGAAGCAAACTCTGCTAATTGAGACTGTTACTAATAATAGGTCTCGTTAAAATAGCTGGAGGAATTGTCTCGAATTTCGCCAGCTGAGCAAGTACAAACAATCAACATCCTGCTGTCTGCTCAGGTAGAGACCAGAATTACGTGCACACACAAATGGTGTTGACATGAAATAATTCATAAATAATGTGACTTTGCTGCGACTTCATGGCCAGTCTGAAAGCAGCATAAAAGGCTTTGCCAATGCCTGGGTGGTCACATAAATAGCTAAACTGCACTTTCTGGTTCCCTTGAACCTCAACAAAACTCGCACTCAGAAAAAAGTTTGCACAAATTTAAAGAATCATCTACTAATGCGTACGGTAGCTATGTACCTTGTCTAGAGCGTTTGTTCTTTACAGCAAAATATCGCTGTGCGTAGCGATAGACGCTGAAGTATGTATTCCTTTTTAAAGTTTTTTTGTTAATAGGCGAAACACGTAAATTCATACCATTATATCGATGAAGTCCTTAAAGTAGATACTACCGCTACTATACTACTACTACTACTGCTACTAATGCTTCGCTAATTATGTTTTTTTAACATGCTTGCTGTTTTACAGCGTTGGATATACACCATTTTTATACGTATTTCCAACGTTCTTTTGAGGATTTCTTGTTTATTCTTAAGTTTTTGGGCCGGTATAAGAGACAAGTGTGTGATTGTGCAGCTGATTTCCGGGAAATTTCTGTTTCCATTTATGGTATATTTGGCTTTCTTAAGTGTTTTTCCGACAAAGTGTATTTACTTACGGTATTATAAGGATTAAAGAGGGTACTTACGCCAAATATGCATTATTATGTAAACGTTGCGCGTCATACGGTTCGCTAATTCACTATTTCACTAGTTCGCTATTTCACTAATATAAATTGGCTTTCTGATAGTAATGTTACCAGAGATTTTTTTTGCAGTTATTTCAGTCAATGGCTGCGCCAATGCCATTACTAAACCAACAAGAATTACGCCTACCACTGAATATCTTATTGACCTTTTGATTACAAACTTTGATGAGAATCGTTATTTAAGTTTCGTGGTTGGCTACGGTATCAGCGCCCAGTTTCCAGTTGTATTTGAAGTTAAAACACAGGTAAACAAGGCGGTGCTGAGGCGGTGTCTGCTATAACGTGTTACCGGAAATGGACTTGAGGCCTTTTTAGTGAGGCAATTGTTTGCGTGATTTGGGCTCATGTCGTCGCCATGACGGATCCAGACGTCGGATACAACACTTTTTTTGGAAAATTTGTAGAAATATACAATACGTATTTCCCAACCCGCGTCTGTTTCCCACCTAAAAAGCAACAAAAGGGTGGATTACGTAGAAGTTACTGAAAAAATTTTAAAAAAATCAGATGTACAAGGAATTTGTTGAACAGCGTAATCAAGAACTATTTTCACGGATCAAACGATACAGAAATAAACTCATCAAAAAATTAAAACAGGCAATAGATGCGTACTATTACGCACTGTTTGAATCCTGTCATGATGACGTGAAAAAAATATCGACACAAATAAATACAGTACTTCTGCATTCCAACAATGTCATAGCTCCCGTAGAGATAACTGTTGAAGGAGCTAGCGTCGCGGGCAAAGACATGTGTGATCACTTTAATGATTATTTTGTTAGCCGAAGGACTGAATATGCTACACCGCCAAATGAAAATTCATATTTATAGCATTATTTGCATGTGTATGAATCCAGTAACATGCTCTGAAGTTATTGTGTTTTTATCAACACGAAAAATTCTCAAAATTTCTCAAAATTTCTCAAACTTCTCTTGCAGGTGAAGTCCAGATAAAGCCGGTGAAATAAGTCCTTGATATATTAACCCCAATACATACAGACATCTCTAACCTCTGCCCTAATTCAGGCATTTTTCCCACCTAAATGCAAAAGGCAACAGTGTCCGCCCTCTTCATAAAAGCAGAAAGGAGATGTGTGTCAAACTATCGGGCCGTGTCAATATTGCCGGTATTTTCTAAAGGGCTTGAAAAAATATTTCAATTTCAGATGTCATCATTTCGTAGAACTCATCAATTAGTTTCCGATGATCAATTCGGTTTTGTAACAAACAAGTCTACGGAATTAGCATTACTTCAACAAAAAAAAATACGTATTACGCCTCTTCTAAGAAAATTTACACCATCTTCCCGCGAGGGGAATCATGGGGTAGATGCAACGCATCGGGGGTTGCCGTTGTGTTTCCGTTATGTTAGCGATGTCAGCGTGTGGATTGCTGTGGTTGTGTATCCTATTTACGCAGCATCTTCACCCCCGATGCGTCGCATCTACCCCATGGTTCCCCTCGCGGGAAGATGGTGTAAATTTTTAACCCAGCGCAAGCTGCGCGCTAACCACACAGCTGGCACGGCGACGGGAGCGAGCGCAGCCGAGCGCAAGCTGGGCGCTGACCGCGCTGACGCACAGATGGCGCTGCGGTGAGAGCGGCGGAGCGCGCAGCTGCCACGGCAAGGAGAATGGGGGAAGGATGCGAACTACGCCGCGACAACGACGTGGGACAAGGCGGGTTAAAGAGATGCATTGCATCTAAAAGAAAGTTGTTCTAGGCGTGTTCATATAATTTTCTCAGACATTCGATTGCATTGATCACAACATACTTTTATCGAAACATGATAGGTATGGTTTCCGCGGTTGCGTTCACTCTTTTCTTGCCTTTTACTTTGCCAATCGTACACAGTATGTTTGCATTGACACCCGCAAATCTCTGTTAAGCGTATATTAACTGCCGTCCCACAGGGTAGTATATTAGGACTTTGTTGTTTATTCTATATATTATTGATATTTTAAGCTTGTGTCAGTAAGCGAAATGCACTTTGTATGCCGATAATATGACCTTAAGTATTTTGTTGGGCTCGTCACACCAGATCGGAAGGGAAACTAACGCTGTCTTGCAGTCTCTTCAATGCTGGTCAATTACTAACCGATTCAAAATAAACGCAAATAAGTCTAAAGATACACTGTTTCGACCCAGAAATAAACTAATCATTGTTCCGCAGTTTTTTAAGTTTGATTCTGACCTAATCGAAATCGTGGAATGCTTGAAGGTATTAGGAGTGCACTTCAGTAGTGACCTTACTTGGGATGACCACGTTAATTCTGTAATTATAAAACTGTCTCGCCTTTCACGAATTCTTAGCAAAGATCGTCACTTAGTTCCACTTAAAAGTAACTTACTCCTTTAAAAAATCATTGTATGAATCTTATTTAAATCACCCTCACCTAGTTTGGGGTACTACTACACTTGCTAATAAAAATAGACTTCAAGTACTGCAAAAAAATCCTTACGTTCCATTTGGAATCTCAGCTTCTCTGCCCTCACTGGTCATTTATTCTAGAACTACTGCATTAGAATCATTTTCGATCTTTATAATATAATGTGAGATTAGCTCTTAGCTTTACGAAAGAACTAATCGAAAAATTGCAGAAATTTATCTGAGCTGGCCTGCCTTTGCCCGAAATCGCCTGTTTACACTAGCTGAAACACTGAACGATGGCACGTGGCCACATTTCGTACATCATAGTGTCTGCAAACGTTAACTTATACTATACCGCACTTACTGGACAAACTGGAAGCAAGAAATATAGATATGACGCGTACTTCTAAAAGGAAAGTGTGTAGATTGATAGCGTCAATCTGGTAATGTTTCTTTTTTTCTTTACGTCGCCCATCTTGTTATTGCCAAGCTAACGCCTATCAATGCGGTCTTGCAAAACACTTCTTTGCGGGCCTTCCTTTTATTCTTTCTCTTATTTGCTACACTTCAATTTCCCGGGTGTTCAATAAATAGCATTACTTTATCACATGCGAAGCATCTCTTGCTCGGGGGGATGTCCCACGTCCGTGCCCCGTCCGCAGCGCCTCTGATGATGATTGCGGCAGGATTCCCCTTAGGTATTGGCCAACCAAAAGAATCCATCACGAGATAGCTTCGGGTTCAACCACCGTCATCATCTCCCGTAGGGGAACCGCTGAAGAAGAAGAATAGGAATACAAAGCTGCGAAGAGGAAGGCGTGTAGGTTGCTCTCAGCCGTTGCACCAACGTAAACAAGCTTTACCTCACGAACGCTGACAGAGACTACCGATTTTAGCACAGAGACGACAAAATCGACAAGAACATCATCGACGAGTTTCGGTGCCTCGAGAACACCGCCTACTCACCGCACCTTTGCCACCGGTGTGGACCCGGACGCGGAATTCCCACTGGCGCTACTAAACACCAGATCACTCATATTAAGGGCAACACAATGGAACCACACGGAACGTTCATGATGCTTCGCATCCTCATTAGGCTTCCCCACGGGAAGATGGTGTAATTTTTCCCTATGTGTACCGTTGTAATGCATTACGCACCCAATTTTTCGGGCCTTCAATAAATAGCATTACTGTTTTTTCTATGTGTAACGTTTTAATGCATTATTCATCTCAGTGAAGGTAATGCTTATTGGTGTAACCATTTTTCGTGAAGGGCTTATTACTGTTCTGTAGTATGCAGTAGGTCATATGTATACTTTTTTTATTATGACTTTTTGTTTACCGGTGCATTTTTGTAAACTGACACTATTTGCATTTAGAATGTTTCAGTATGTCCCTCCTCGTTTGTTTCTTTTTTTTGTTGTATTTTTTTCTCACAAAAGTATGATTTTCATGTAGCATTCTCATGTTTTTCGAAAGCAATAGTGTTTTCTTGTTTAGTTGTTAGCGTGCATATATATTTTTTGCTTTGCATGTTGTTGTTATAGCAATAGAATTGGGATACTTTGGTGTGTTTTATGTTTATTACTGTAGAAGCTGTACAGCATGCATATTTGCCGTCTGCTGCTTGACGTTTGAATGGGGCTGACGGGCTTGTCAAGCTGCTTCTATGCAGCTTTTCTCGTCAGCCTTGCAATGCAATAAAGGTAAATTGAAATAAAAGATACCTCACCTCCCTTCGAACTATTTATATTGGTACTTGGTACATTCTTTACGGACATTTCGCGTTTATTCTTCAGTTTTGGAAGAGTATGTATAAGATGCATAGTTTTGATTTTGCAGAATAGTTTTGCAAAACGTAATGTTTTAAGTTTTTCCTATTTCTTGGTTTTTCCAAATTTTCTCCTACAATTTACCTCTATTTACGCTATCAAAATATTAACGTTTTACTCACTCCAAATCTGCGTGTTTGTGGAAATACAATGCGTTACATGGTCCTGCCTGCGGGGGTATTCGGCAAAGAAGTCTACGCAAGAAAATACATGTGCGAGAAAAAGTCGACCATCGGAAATGCGCATTTCAAAAGAAGTTATGCAAATTAGTGACAGCGCATGCTACGTTCTTGCAATACGCCTCAAAAGATGGCTGATGAGCAGGTTAATAATGTGTCTTTGGCCGTTCTGTTTAATGCGAGCAGCCCTCCATGGGACTGCTGGCTTGTCAGTAGATGAGAAATGCAATCTTCTAAGATGAGAAGAAACGTAGTAGACGGCCGACTGACCTGAAGGAGGATGTGCAGGGACGTGGAAATATTTCGGAACTGAATTTGTTTATGATAGGTATTTCCTGTATCTGCCAGTACACCAGATTATTTGGGACACAAATAGTGGCAAAGTGAATTTTTCCGTTGCAAAATTCATTATTCACCTTACTAAAAATTTTATAGGAAAACATTTAATATTATCTTCTTGCAAATTATTTGAGTTTCCATACACGTAAACCTCTTTCTGAAGGCCAATTTCGCAACTTCGAAGACTCGTACCATGTCTGTCTTATTACTTAATGGTTAGGGCATTTTCATCCTATTTGATCTGGAGTGTTTTTTCTAGATCACCTTGTTTACTAGTTCATAGCCCTGGCTTTCTCTCACTTACTACATATCCCCCTTCTTTATCCCGCTCCGTAGTGTCATTTTTTACAGTTAGTTTGTGCACTTCAGAATTTCTTTAGAAAATGGCACATCCATGTGTTGGTCGTACACCGTTGTTTTCAGTTACAGAAGAAACATGCTTATCATGGCTTCGGGCTTGTAAATTTCGGAACAATTTGCTTCTACTCTAAATTTTTCTCTGAGTGTTTTCATGTGCAATTTTTATCTTTCCACGATAAGCGCACAGGTCAACGTTCACTAATATTTTATTACATAGCACGGAAGGCGGCTTGAATGTTTGGTGGTTGATGGTGCTTTTTGTGATTTAGGTTTAATTTCCCTGTTGGGTTTTCTTCAAGAGCTCTGCAGCCATTTTTATGGTCGAGATTTATTTGTTGCGTCTCAATATGCCAACACTCTGGTATGGAGAAATTTCATCGCTACCAGAAGAGTAATTAAAGTTCGTCACCCACTTTCACGGTAAAAACATCCAGGCTTTAGTAATTTTTTTTTTGTGCTGGTGGTGCGCATCCGGGAGAGGGGAGCTTGAGTGAATTAGCGTGCTGTCCGAGCCCGTGTGCCCTTTTCAAGAGTGAAGAAGAGTGCAGAAAACAAGAGGATTTTGCTTAAACGGCGCATCGGCTTATGGCTCAAGTTCCGGCCAGAACCAGGGAGGGCGGTGTTCCTGCCCACTTGTGATGTTTTTTGCGCTCCGGAAGCTTGCGCGCCCAAGCAATGCGGGAAAACTACCCTTGCCACCGTTATCGCTCTGACGTGTGCTCTAGAAAAGGATCAGTCATGGCGTAAGAAAACAAGGCCTGAAAAGAGCACCCGCCCGGAATGCTAGCAAGGCATCAGTAAGAAGACTTGAAAGGCAAGCCTCATATAACGCCAGGCAGGCTGCCAATCGCGACGAAACCGCTATTTTCTTGATTGGATTTCTGCAAGTGTGGCTGTATTCCTGCTTTTTGTGGGAGAAATGATAGTGGGCTCATTCAATGCCTTGCCAATAAAAGACGCATCTGCACTTCCTTCTTTGATCCATTTTGTCTTCAATGATTTGCGGGCTTGGTGCTGCTGTAGCGACAGTTGCGCCGGCGGTTAAAAAATAGTAAAAACTTATCGCTCAAATTTTGATAATGAGGTAGTTGAAAAAGTTTCTTTTGAGGGAATCGTTCTCCGAGTTACCAACGTAACGTTAACTCAGCACCAGGGCGCTTGCTCATGAAAGTCCTCAATAGTTTGATAGGGTGAATTACTAAGCCGACTTACAGCCTTATCAAAACCACGCTCGCGTAGGAATAGGGTTTCAACGAGAGTACATTAACGGGAAAATAATTTCAGGAGCAAGAATAAATGACGTAGTGGGTGACAGAACCTAACACCCGATAAAGATTCAAAGAGCGCGGCATTGGCACGGCATCTCGGTCCATATGCTATCAGAACGCGGTAACTTCCAGAGTGGCACGCCGTTCAAATCGTGATTTAAACATGAAGCTTATGCGTCTAATCACAAAAATACGTGTAGCATTTGGTGTGAATTAGTTGTGATTTTCAGGCATAAATTTCTAGACCAGTAGGGTACACATAAAGGCGTGCGCGTGCATTTATGTGTCTTTCTGAGGGATGGCCTGCAGTCAAAGCACAACACAATTACAGTTTTCCTACATCTTGGTAACTTCTTTGTTGTGAGAACGGAGCAAAAACGTATATACCAAACGAAACAGCCCATTGTTTTAAGGGCAGGCAAGCGACCAGATGACGTCATGAAAAACGAACGCCGCCGTCCGATGTTCGGAGCAGGGACGGCGGAGGAGAGTGTAGCGGCATCTGATAGACAAAATAAGAGCGGCCAGAGTTCATTCCGCGGCTGCACAGTGAAATACCATATGTGGCATCCCCGGAGTTTCTTCTTCGCCATAGATACGGCAAGCTCATCCTAGGCGGAGCGTTTGTTACATTATCTGGCCGCCCTATGAAGCGCCGCTTCCTTCCTGCCTTGTTCTTACCCCTTGGTCGTGTGTACAGAAAGCTTTGCTGCAATCCACTTTCACATGGCCGGAATGGCGAGCTGATTTTAGAGGAGCCTGCATTACCTCAACAACTTCAGGTTGCTACATTTTGTTTTTGATGAAGGGATTACGGCAACACACAATTATTTAGATGTTGTCAGCTCCTCATTGCTGTATCTGGGAAACGAGCTAGACGAAAGTGACTTATATGCTCAATAAAATGCGAAAACAGACACTCTTTGATCGAAATTTCAAGATAGAGCAGGATGCAGCGAAAAAAAGTTGGGGTGGTATGATTCGGTGATCCTTTGAATTCTTTCGAATAGTTAACCAGTAGTGCTTTGTATTACAGTAAACCTGGATGCAACGAACCTGTATATTACGAATTCCGGGACTTAACGAGGTTCTTTAATTCCCAATTCCCACCTTCATTGAATCCCATGTGTTTGCGAGCTCTATGGAACGAAGGAGTTGCGACAGTTTACATGGATGTAACGAATTCGCTACACTGATTAGTCAAGGTTTTTTGCACTTTCTCGAATATTCTGCTGGAGAAATGCGCCAATTTAGCGAATTTCACCCGCACGGCTATCTCTCGTGTTTTTTCACGTGTTAGTGCGGTTACGTGCTAGGCCTACCCGTGCGCGTGTAGTCGCGTGCGTCCCCTGATATCTGTGGTATGGTTTCGTGGATGATTTCTGCTGCCTGAATATGAAAACATTTGTATTTTCATGTATGCGTCACGTTACGATGAGCGCGAAGCCGGGTTGAACTTTGTAATCACGGGGAGAAATCTTGGCGCAAATAAAGGGCTGGATAGAACTAGGATGTCATTAGGGCTGTGGGAGTATGTAGCCGACAAATGGAGGGCACTAGAACGGGAGACATCAAGATTGTGGGTGTAATCACAGTTCATATTTCTTTTTTATTTTTCTACATCTGTAAAGAAGGACTCATCTTTCAGAAAGGTTAGTTTTAATTTGCGCATTTAAGGGGAAGATGGTGAGTTTTTGGCATACTGCATATAAGGTGCGTGGATTGCTGTTCACTGCGAGAAACCCTCACAAGCCTATGTATAAAAGCTAGTGGTTTGGCTTTCAAAAGATGCAACCATTTAGAAGGACGTATTGGGCCCGGTGATGATTCACACTCTACTAAAGTGCACAGCGCAAGAAATCTGGACAACTGGCGACGATTGGCACCGGAAAGGCGCTGACTTCAACTGATCAAGTGACCAAATCGCGACAAGTTATATACGACGAGCGCAAAAAAACGCAAGAACGAACAATTGGCGTGACGTTTCTATGACCAAAACAACCTCAATATGTAAGTATAGTTTTACTGTTATTTTGCAATGTCTTTATCTTCAAAGTGAAAAACAGCTATATTAGCACGCTTTTATCTCGTCTTTCAATTTTGGAGACTTTTTTGAAGATGAGGCAGGGATCTTTGTTGAAAGCGCTCTTAAGGTAATGGTGCCGGGGAGATGGCATATTTTGCTAAACACGCCACTAGAGCAACGAAAGAGAAATCAGTTGGCAAGTGCTTTTAAAATTCGTCATTATTTTGGCAGGTCAGTAATAAATATTTCTTTTTTTCTTTGGTACATGCCTGGATGTATACGTTATTGTTACGAAATCAATGCCCTCTGTACCGCCGTAGCGTGACGGGTTTGTTGTTAAGAAATGCCAACTCAAAGTTATTTAAAAATTGCCGCAACTTACCTAACTTTAGCCACCCTTCACTAAGCGCTGCCAGAATCTTTATTTCCCACAACGACAACGCAGGCTTACCTAAGATTTTGGGAATATGCGCGCATGTTTCGTAACAGCTTGAAGTTGTGCGAGGAAGGAGAATACCACCGTTTGAGTATGAAGTCACAAAAAGATAAAATGTGGTGTTCAGCCAATACCATAGGGATGCGGAGCATATTTTAAAGGAAGCCTATTTTTAATTCCAGACTACGCTCTTGCAGGTTGCATACGAAGAGAACAGGCTTTTTTCTGCGCAGTCTGTACACTGCAGCTCAAAAGGCCCCTGCGGGCTCTCAATTTAGTCAGTGTCCTATTTTGTTCACTTCGTGCCTTTAGGGGAAAACATTAGCGAACAGAACAGTGTTCTCTGAAAGGATTTATTTCTTGTTCTCTTGGTGAGTTCTCGACGACCCACGATTGATCACGACAGCCTAATGGTCGGGATAACTATTGAGCTGCAGGTTGCTGGAAAGACAGTTTTTTTCTCCCACACGAAAGGACAAGTGCCTCAGGAGAGTGACAGAAGTTCCATTTGGTGGCCTTTATATCTGCACCACGTACTGGGTTTCTCAGTCGACGCCCGCTACGTTAGTTGCCGTAACGTGTTCCCCATGCTTTTATCGGTGGTCCGAGTAGCTGCACTGTACCTGTCGTTACCTACTTGGCTGTAGAACTTGATTCATATAATGGCATCCATCGTGTCCGTCCCGAACACTGTTGCAATCCTGGAAGCTTGTTGCAAAGGTTTGTTGGGGATTCGTAATTTACCGCCAAAGTGGTGATGATTACAGAGGCGTCGACAATGAAGTGGCACGTTTGCAAACACGAGGGCTGTTGGAAGCACGCGCGGGGTTCCGAACGTTGCGCTTGTATCCCCGTGCACGGCTGAGTGTCGCTCCTCCACGACGGCAATAAACCCTGAAGATTGGCTTTCCCTTTTTGTATTATTGGTGCCGACATTCTGAGAAGCAAGCCAGGGTGGCGGTGAGCCTCCTCCTCACGAGCTGGGTGAGCCTTTTTTAGCTACCGCCGCCGTGGAACGAATAAAGGGCAAGTACAAGCGCGCATCAAGTCGGGTACCGCCCTTCGTGTCGTGTTTTTATGGACGTCGCCAAAGAGAAAGAGAGAGAAAGAAAGAGGGAGAGAGAGAGAGAGAGAGAGAGAGAGAGAGAGAGAGAGAGAGAGAGAGAGAGAGAGAGAGAGAGAGAGAGAGAGAGAGAGGCGGAATAAACAACACACATAGCGACACGTCTAGAATGGACCGTCAAACATAATATGCATTCGCATGCACATCTACACATTTAAATTGAGTTGTCGAGGCCGCGTGTCCGTACGGAGCGCGCGTTGGCTTTTTTTCCTGTGGAAGCCCCTTCGACTCACCTGTGCGCGAAGGAAGTTTCACACGGACGTGTTTTTCTGACAGCTGCGGCCACTGCACTGATCCTACTGGCAGGTGGAGGCCAGATTATGAGGAAATACGACAAGAGGAAATCTTACGAGCTTCTTTACAAAGGGAAATAAAAAAAACGAAGCTCGGTTCCGGGAAACACTAGAATAACAAACGAAAGCGCCAAGCAACAACTTTCGCAAATTTAAATTCAGAAACGTGCCTGCTGTTTCTGAGAATGCCTGCGCCATCAACCTACTGTCTCTGCCAGCGACTTCAAATGTAAGAAGGAACAATCGAAATTTCTTGCCCGGGGCATAATAATATTGTGCGGACATTTTGTTTTGTCGGAGGGGGACTTTGCGCATGTAGAAATCGTAAAAAGGTGTTTTATGTTGGAAAAGGTTCCTCTTTTTTACAGCTCAACAAATTCTTCTTTGGAGCGAGAGTGGCTGTCCATGGTGGGCACATAAGTTTATGTAAACCAAAACGCTAGAAAATGAAAAAAAGACTACTCCAAGAAAAATTGTCAGACGAACATTAAACTTCAGGCTGTCTTTGGGGTAGATAGAGCTGCTACAGTGTCACACTCGCGAGGGCAACTACTACTGTCATAATCTTTATTTTTGTTGTTTTTGTGCTGCTAGAAACAGCAACTTCAAAGAGTACGGTTCAATTTGCCATTTCCTTTGCAGGCAAGCAGCAATTGGTAGGTTACTTCCACAATGATGGGTTTATGGCTGAGAGCCTATGATGGGCTTTGAAAATATGACCCATATGAAAAACACCTGGCAAACACTTGAAGGTTTTAATGAATGAATGAGATAAGTAAACATAAAAAAAAACCATAAAAGGCAATATTTGCAACGCTATTTTTCCCCTTGCTAGAAGGGGTATGGTACCATAATTATGCAGATTATTCATGCATTGGCATTGGTGTCTTATAAAAAATTATGAGGACAATTGTCCTGCCTAAAAACGGTAGGAATTTGTCATCTAGAAAATAACGCGTTGAAGACTGTTGAGTGCAGAATGTGCAGATCCTATGCTACCTTGCTACCAAACCAAAAAACGGCCGTGAGATCCAACTTCTCCCGCCTCAGCTATAGAGCAACTAATGCAATATGTATATCTTCAGACCTACTTGAAGCTACCCAAGTAGGATTTACGTATTATCACTGTGCTACAATGACATAAACCATTTTGCAGTGTAGTAGTACACTGTAACCATTGTGTTCATTAAACTTGCTATGTTGATTCTGTTATATTTCATTATGTTAGCCTTGGTACATTTTGTTTCGCAATGACAGGGTACTTAATATCTTACCCCCCAGTGAAGGATGTTAAGAAAAGGGAATCGCCATTTTACACTGTTATGCGTATGCGTTAATGGAAATAGTTTTTGGGTCTAAACATCAATCCGCTCTTGCACAAGGCGGCGTGTTTCATTGGTGTTCACGCAACCACATCGGAATGCCACGCGTATTTACGACTCCCGAACACAGGCTTGCTTATAAAGAGCAGCGGATACAAAAAAGACACTATGGACGACTGGATACTTCGCAAAAGTAACCGTACAATCCAGAAGGTTGGACTGCACTCCATGAATAGTGGTCAGTGGCTGTCGTCCAGTGGATATTTGCAAGCAAGAAAAAAGTGGTTCATCCAGTTTATGCCGAAAGTTTTCTCATCAACATAATATGTACGGAAGTTATGTACTCAAGTTACCTTTTTGCAAGACATCACTCAAAAGTTGTATTATCCACGGCTATTAAGACACAAGACGTGGCTCGAACAGTTCTTGCACGAAACGTTTCAACTGCAATTCTCTATGGTTTTTGTCAAGCAGCCAGTCCGCACAGGCCATGAGTAAACTTAGTTTTCCTAAAAAGCAGATATTCTTGACACGCAGGATGACAATGATACCACCTATCAGGATGTCTGAGCAAAACGTTCTCAAAAAACAATAGAATTGTTAAGTGGACGGTGACTGTGACTTTGGGGATTAATGTAAAAAGCCAACAAAACCCTTTCTTGTGTGGTCCAGTTGATATTTATACGTACGCATACCAATGTGTGACATCAAAATTTTATTACCACATATTTTGAAAGGCTTAGCCTTGCTGCACTGCTCTTGCGATAATTGTTCGGTCGTTTAATTCTCGCTCTTCATTGCAACACCATAAATGTTTCACTCAGTTTCTGCCACAACAGCTTTACTTTCAAGTGCAACGCCAATCAAAATCACACAATTACACAACCAGGGCAGTCTATAGGCTTACATTGACAAATCTTTCATGGATGGTTGTCATAAAACTAACCAGTGTACATCACAGAAATTACAAAGCTATTGTTCCTACCATTCAGAGCGAATGAGCCGATTAGGTCGGTCATATTACCCTGCCCTCTCATTTTTTCCTTTGTACTAACCACGAAAGCGGAGGTGCCGACAAGTGATTTCTGCAGCATTTCCGCAACTAAGTCCAAGCCCGTGCTATTGATGCCTGCTGATACACACATTGGCCGGAGCGCGTTTTTAGTTTCTTCGGAAGCAGTGTCAGAGGCATCTCCATAGTCGCAGAGCGAATGTGATGGAGTTTTTACCTGTTTCCCCGCCATGTTCAAGATACAAAACTAAGCGGAAGTACCGCCACAATGTTATGCTGCTGAATCCACCATTCCTTCCGCTTTCTACCGCATCCAAGCCATTACAACGCGTAATTATACACGCGTAGGTATTTTGCAGCTAGAAAGCCCGCGGAGGAACCTAAACGGTGTATGTGTACATATACACCGCACTTGAGCGGTCTCGTTTGACGTGTAAAAGCATGGCACGCTAGCACGCAAAAGAATGGCTGTTCGAAATACCAGGGAAGAAGAACAAAGCAGCGGCGTCTTTTAAAATGCTGACAGAATTCAGAGCAGTGACCCCATTGTAAGATCTTAATTCTAACGTTGCGTCAAATGGTATTTCTTCACTGAATATAGACATGCACTGAGTGGAATGGTTTCCCGTTGTATATCGCTAAAGTTGTGCATTTCTAAAAGGAAAAACAAGTTTTGACGAAGAAATGGAAAAAGAAATTACCTTTTTCCATAGGGTTTAGATTTTTAAGCAACCGAAGTAAACAAAATAAATAACTGTCTTATTCAAGAAGACAGCACTATATGTATGTATGTATATATATATATATATTATATATATATATATATATATATATATATATATAGGGAATGCGGAGCTCTTGAAATAAGGCAGAATAACAACAAGAAAACATCGGAAAGCAAAGGGGATGGTGTGTGGTAGGTTATTGCAACACCAAAGATTTTGGAAGGAAAGAAAGAAAGTGGAGAAAAAGTGCCCGCCGGGTGGGATCCGAATCCACGACCTCCAGAATACCGGTCTGGTGCGATGACCGGCGGGGCTATTTTTCCCTCCACGTTCTGGGGTATTCACGTTAAGGTACTTTTGTTTCTTGCGCTTCAGGGTGTTAGCCAGCGCCATTTGGACTACTCGGGGTGAAGCGTACCTTCTTTTTACCCACAGTCGGTGACTAGAGTATCTACGACATGTCGAGAGTGGTCGACCAGCGTTGAACACTCCTAAGCTCCCTATGGCACCATGAGTGCCAGATCAGAGGCCCTAGCTATGCATGTAGCGAATCAGAGAAGGAAATGAGGGGCTCGTTGAAATATCACAGAAATAAGCGTTGGCAGTCAAGAAAACCTCGGAAAGCAAAGGGCCGGGTGTCATTGAAACAGATAAAGAATTTGGAAACATAGAATGAAAGTGGAGAAAAAACGCCTGCCGGGTGGGATCCGAACCCACGACCTCCAGAATACCGGTCTGGTGCGATGACGACTACCGCTGCCGGCTGGGCTATTTTTCCCTCCACTTTCTGGGGTATTTATATTCAGGTACTTTTGTTTCCTGCGCTTCAGGGTGGTAGCCAGCGCCACTCGGACTAGAACGCTTTTTTCTCCACGCTCTTTCTGTCTTTCCAAATTCTTTATCTGTTTCAATGACCTAGCACATCCTCCCCTTTGCTTTCGGAGGTTTTCCTGACGGCCAAATAATATATATATATATATATATATATATATATATATATATATATAGGGAGTGGTAGAACTTTGAAGATGGTAGAGAACACAAGAGAATAAAAACTTCGAACAAGGTAAAAGCACGCTTGTGGCCTACGTTTCAGCAAAGAGAACATGCTTTCATCAGGGCAATGTCTCGCCTGGCAGGGACGGTTTATATAGGGGTAGGGCCCCAGGCGAAAGGAGAGGGAAAGATGGAAGGGAAATTGAGCAAGCTGATTGGTTTCCGAGTGTGTCGGGGGAGAATTGAGGGGCCAAGAAGGTTGTCTAGTTTAAGCCGCGAACTAGGTCACACGGAAGTCAGCTGATTGATATTCGTGGAATTTTTGGACAGAAAGGATGAGAGGGTGCTTATTGACCCGCCGCGGGGTATAGGGAAAGGATCTCAGAACCGCCGGAAGAAGACCAGGCGGAGAGGGTGGGGTCCTTATCAGAAACTATCTGCAAGCCTCAGGTCAAAAGAAAAGATAGAGACGGAGGGAAACTAACTAGGTCAAGGAAAAAAGAAAAAAAAAGGAGAATAAAAAACAGGGGAGGGAAACCACATAAACCCACACACACAAAAAAAAGCAATGACCCGGCAACTGAAATGGCACGTGTCACCCACGGCAACATTCCTGGAACAGGCCTGTCCTGAAATTCAAAAACGAAAAGATAAAGTTAAAGTGACCTACGGGGAACAAGACCACGCGGAGTAAAAAAAAAGAGAAATTAAATAAATAAAATTCAATTGCAAAAGCAAAGGTTGGAGGGATGAGGGCGAGTATTAAGCTAGACGCTTTCTTTTTTCCTTGACCTAGTTAGTTTCCCCCGTCTCTATCTTTTCTTTTGACCTGAGGCTTGCAGATAGTTTCTGATAAGGACCCCACCCTCACCGCCTGGTCCCTCTTCCGGCGGTTCTGAGATCCTTTCCCTATACCCCGCGGGGGGTCAATAAACACCCTCTCATCCTTTCTCTCGAAAAATTCCACGAATATCAACCACCAGCTGACTTCCGTGCGACCTACTTCTCGGCTTAAACTAGACAACCTTCTTGGCCCCTCAATCTCTCCCCCGACACACTCCCAAACCAATCAGCTTGCTCAATTTCCCTTCCATCCTTCCCTCTCCTTTCACCTGGTGTCCTACCCCCTATATAAACCGTGCTGCCAGGCGAGAGATTGCCCTGAGGGAAAGCAAGTTCTCTTGGCTGAAACGTAGGCCACAATCGTGGTTTTACCTTGTGGAAGTTTTTTCTCTTTATAGAGAGATAGATATATATAGGAGATATATATTATATATATAGATAGATATATCTATATATATATATATATATCTATTATATATATCTCTCTCCTCTATTACTATATATATACTACTATATCTCTATACTCTATTATATATATATTTGTGCGTGTGTGTGTGTGTGTGTGTGTTTGTGTATTTATATAAGTAGTATGCATAATTTAAAATAAGTAAGGCCTGCAATAAAGTGTGTTGACACTGGAGTGTTTCCCTGTGCAATGGAGTTCTTTTTATTGATGTTCATAAAAGGACCCGTCTACCAAACTTCCAGCGCGCCGGGAACATTAGGTTTGCAAAGAGTTTTGTGGTTGTTCCTTCGTTTTACGCCCCTTTTTTATTCGCCCATTTTAGTGTTATTAGAAATCGCTATGTCTTGCATCATCGCGTACCTGATTTCTTCGGGCATATACGCATACAGTGTACCGGCTGCGGTGTAAAAAACTGCGGTCGTTTTAACGCCTGGCGTTAAGGAAATCATGTCGCACAAAACCCAGTGTTCGGTTGCATTGACCGTGAAAAAAAACATTGTCGTGAAGACCCCGATTCGTGAGGTTCTGCCCAACTGCGAGCCTGACCGGATGGCCTGCGGGTAGATTGCCAGCAAGCAGAAGGGGGATGTTTTTGCTGCTCTCGCACACTCCTAGTGCATGACAGCGTCAGCGCAAACGTAGCATACGCCGTAGTGAATGATGAGAAACGGGGTCCAATAACGCTATATCATTCCGCTGTCAAAGCAGATTACAATTGTACATATTGTCCATTCTTTAACAATCCTTTAAATTTCTGACATATTTAAAACACCGGCAACGACACACATTATATTATTTATTGTCATTGGTGCGCACCTCTGGAGGAAGGCCAAAATCAGAGCTTAGGAAAAAAACTGGCAAACCTTGCACTAGGTCGCGCAATACTTGAACCATAGCGATGCTGCAGGATCCATCTCAGCGTGAGCACTAAAGGACACATCACCACTCATTTGTACAAGTTCGAAATCGTTTGTTTACATGTTCCGTCGCCGATTTGCACTGTCGCCGTGATTCCCCGTTGTTCACGGTTTTGTCACCGGTTCGCCAGTTCTTCATCGTCATATGCATTGATATCGCCGTGTACCTCATGCCAAACACTGCATGCTCTGTACCGCTTGACGACAGCTGGGGCGCAGGGGCTGAGCCCGTGGCACGACGTATGTGCGTCGTTCAAGGAGCCGGGTAGAGGTTCCGTGGGGCAGGTGTAGTGCCATCTCTGGCGTTGTTGGTTTTAAGGCAACGCGAGGCGTTCATAGAGGTTTTCGCCAGTTTTTTTTTTAAGCACTGCGTTAGCCGGGGACGCTCGGCGGTCGCTTCAAGTAACGTTCTCAGGCGCACTCAGAATTTTTTGCTGTTTTAAAGGGGTATGCGCTACACATTACGGCCAGCTACAACAGCTCCGCTGTAAAAATATAACATTGAATGTTGGGAAATACACATCACGTACGCTTGGGAGAAAGGTTGGTTACTGGTGTAATAAACACAACCTTTTTATTTCGTACAAAATTAAAAGTAAGAACAGATCAGAACTTCTACAGAAAAAAATCGAAAGGATCAATTTCGCTATATAGAAAGAAAAAACAGCTGGATATTTCCAAGACAGGTATTGTGCCGCAGGCAATATATGAATAATATTTTCGAACATCTTATTGCGAAAGTGTTACAGGGCACGCAAGCTTTCTCACTCGATTTTAGAATGTGTGCACGTCACGTTTCATTGGAGTTTTGTAAACATTGATGTTGGGGGATAGTAACGTTATTGCCAGTTGTAGTTCGGGAATCATCTATGAACCTCTCACGGCTGCTGTCATCAGCGTTGGCTGATCCCTCTGAATGTGTATGTGGTGTTTCCGGGGTTTATGTTTTAATGTCCAAGACAATTTCAGGGCTCCGAACTGGCTGTGAGCTTCTTACGGCAGTTGACATTGTTTTCGACCAACATCCTTGAAGTGGTATTGCTTATTAATGATATGCTGTTGTCACTTTCTGCTTTGCTCCGGAAACGCGACGAAAATCGCCTACAATATGAATAACACTGAAGTCTGATAATTGTTTTTATTAGTACAAGACAAGGAGCAGTTCATACAGCCTCCCCCTGGCAGGCTCTGAATAAGACAGCCCATGTTTTCACGGTATTTCGGCCATGTGGTTGGGAATAGACCGTGAGTGTTTAGTACAGCCTTTTTTACGTTTATTTCGTGCCTGACATGAGCGAGGATAGGTTTTGTTTTTCAAAACATTGATCTGCCTCTAGTTTCAGAATTACGAAGGTTTAGAAAAAAATTTGTTCTTTCTATTGCGAACGATTTTTTACTGAAAAGTTGATCTATTTGTCGTTTACGCCTACTTTGCTACTCAAACTGGCTGTAGGGCACTGTCTATATACACCAAGATATAGTTGGTTTGCTTGAATCGGGAGCTGTAAACAAGGGAGATTGAATAAAAGAATATAGCGTTAGATGTTGAAATCTGGCAAGTACTGCAAAAGTCATGTTACCTTCAATCACACACACCTTCAATCCCTCAAGATAGCAAAAACGGCAGATTGAAATACCAACGGATCACTGTGGTTGCCAGTTTGTCAGAATATCAATAGAAATTCCGAAACAGAAATTCCGAATAGAAATTCCCCGTTCTTTTCCAGTTTCCTATTTGCTTTTGTACGTGTGTAATAAAGGCACTCTATTTTCCCTCCGTGTCACAATATTTGTGAAACAAAGTTCTGTTTACTTTTTTCTCTCACTAATTTTTGTATTAGCTAACCTGCTTCATTGACAAGCATTCACTTTATCTCCGGACAGTCTGCTCAAAAATTACCAACAAAGCCTAAGCCCTCCGGTCTAAAGGGGGTAGGGTGGAATCGATCTATCATGCCTATGGCTGCGGAACGTTTTTCTTCCACTGTGTCCTTGTGCTGTTATTGCTGTCCTTTATTTGCCTCAAACCTGAACAACTGCTCTCTTATTTACATTGAGATGACAAAGCTGCTCCATAACAGGTAGAAGAGACAATACGGACAGTTTTCTTGTTATTGTAATCAGCTCAGCTTTTACACGCCATCACAAGTGTTGTGCCGTTGCAACCGCTCCCTTCGCTAGTGAACTGAAGAGAGTAAATGTGTTTAACGATCGCATGGGCTCTTCAGTACAGCTAGGCCCTAAAAAGCTCGGAGAAAAACAAATTGCAACAAGACTTTACTACGCGATCCCACTTCAATACCGACTCGTTCGGGAGATTGAAATAGCGCCCTCGATTGATCAAGAAACGATCTAGTAAAACGTTTTGTTAGAGAAAGAGAAAGAAGTTTCCCTACTCGCTCCTCTTATGACTTTGAGTGGATCTTTAACGTGCACTTCCTTAAAATGTGAAATATTTAAATATTCGACAACTCACCGTTGCGCACTTTGTACGCTCCGCTTCTCATACGCCAACGTACAACGCCGGAACCGAACATGATACGTTAGGAAGCGGAAAGTGGCAGACGTGTTTCCGTAGTCTTCATTCTATCTTTTACTGAGTTGTTCCTCTTCCCGCCCCAGCTTCGAAAACTGCAGTGTTAAACCTGGAGGGAGTACGTGCTGTGCTTAGAGATATGGTATTTTTTTAACATCCAAAAAAATGTGCTGGGGCACGTACAGCAGAAAGGATTTTCCGGATCTTTTATTCCGCCGCGAAAAGAGTTCCTGAAAATCAATTCCTATTCAAATCTAATCTCCATACGTGCGCTTCCGAATTTAATTAGCGAAAGCGGAGAAGCGTCGCCAGCTCCATGCGTTCATAGTAAAAGTAAGTTGCTTGAAATTCCACGGGCGTGATCGCTTTTTATGGCCTGTTGTTCCACGGCAAGAATTCAAGCATTTAACCAGCAGTAACTAATGACCAAAGGTTAGGTTTGTTTTCTGGTACAGTACTCCAGAAACGGGGAAAAAGTTCAAAAGTTCAAAGAAAGTGTAAAATATCGTTCGTTTAAGAAAACAAATCATCTTCAGAATTATTTGAACCAAATAAGAACGAAGAACAAACCTCACCAAAGCAAATTACTCTACTGCCGTTAGGAAAAGTCTGTCGGCGAATACCGCTAGACAAAATAATTTAGTTAATGCAAGCCGGTGCGCTATAATTCGCTATCGGGAGAACGAAATAGCTCATTACACAAAGCGGGTGGACGGATTATTTAACAAAAAGAAAGAGATTGGCAACTATGAAGTCCCCAAGACGAAGGGGAATTAGTTTTATGTCATGTTTCCGGCAGAGTTCTGGTGTGCACAAATGGGGTTTGCCTAAATATGGTAATTTAGAGGTGTAGGCTCATAAGTTCAAAATGAAAAAACGGCAGTAATAACAAAAGACCTTGAGCAGGGTAACGTGTTAAAAGCCATAACAATCAGAATAGGCTCCTTGTTCTGGCAATCGTAGGGAGAGTCCGAGCGCTTCATAGTAACCGTGAGAACGCTCCTCCTCCTGCAAATTGGTCGTAGGTTACGCATGCTATGATAAGCGTTTAGAGCATGGAATGTTTCTGAGGTCAGTTAGAAGTCACTGGCTTGGAATTATGATTTCACCAGCTAATGTGTTTGACAGTGTAAATTTATTGGGCAGAGGCAAAATTCTAAAACATTTCGCTTTCACTGTTGCAAGCCCAATATAAAAATCGAGTGAACAGAAAAACTCTATTGCCCCTTTGTGTAACGTGGGGCGTATTGGGTGATGTCGCACGTTTTTTTATGGAGTGCTGACCTTTATTTTAACAAATTCCGAAGGATCGCCGCCCCTCATTTATCTTTGGACGGCATACTGTTCCCAATAGGATACTGGATCGCTAGGCTGGGCTCTTATGCAAGCCCTGAGTTTCTTGGAGGGCATAACCCTCTATAGCGTTTATTCATTGGCCGGGAATAGTTTTAAGCATTGCCACTGGGGCTCAGCAGCTGCTGGCACACCTCGCAAGGCTGGTTCTGTCCATTTCGTAACTACTTAATTCAACCCTTCTCACTGCTTATAAAGTTTTGCATGGCTTCAAATAATAGGTAGGGTACTGTTTGTAATTATTAGGTAGTGTTCCCAATCTACGTATTCACGTTTAGTAGGCATGCTTTGTGTCTTTCTTCAGTATAGTTCCACTTGTGGTGTTATGAAGGGCAAGTTATTATCTGCTTCTCCGTTTGCTTTCTTGTGCCACCTTTCAAAAGTACCATTCCAGTAACTTTGCGTTTTGCTAATGAAACTACGGGACACATACACCACCACGGCCAATGGTCAAAGCACCGTCATTGACAGTGATTTATTTTCTTAAACGCCCGCACGTTGAGCGGCGCAGCAAAATAGTACTGTAAGATTTATTTCGAAACAAGTCATAAAAACTGTATGATATGATATGGAAGAATGTTTTAAATGGTGTACTTGAATGTAGAGGCTGTTATATATTGGCACTGTGTGTTCTAGTTTTTAACATATGTTTGGCTGTGGTCACGATGTCAAGCTCGTAGGTTGATAGACTGCGGGAATTTTTGTTTCTGGTCTTTCTGCTAGAAAACTCGGTGCTGGAGCATAGAATACAGTTGTGGGATACTTGCGTAAAAATCTATATGTCGCGGGACATCTGCGTAAAAATCTATTTTTGTTGTTGTGAGTCGTAAGTGACAAACTGCCTAAAATCCAGATCTTGTAATGCTTATTCTTGGCTCTGCAAAAGGGCAGGCAGTTCCCATCCAACGTAAGGTATGTCCGACTAAGCAGCAATTTTATATCGGATATTCAGTAGTTTTAAAACGAATCTATGAACACCATCGCTGGCGTTTTAACTGTGGGCATCAATGGCGTTTTCATTCCGAACTACCCAACTTTCTGGCGGTTAGAGGACTTCCGCTGGCGCCGTGTCTCGATCCCGTTCCTGTGTACTCCATTCACGCAACACACTGATACGCTGCCCCTGTGAGTTTCAGGCTACATTACGCTGCGCCACAGCTCAGCCTTGAAGAAGCGAGTCCTGTACCCATTAAATGACGATATTTCCGGGCGCGATGAACCGTAGTGCGAAGAAACAAGTGCTGCTGTTTTTGGTGCCGGAGGCATGCGTAGCCCGTCTGAGCGGGGTTGCACCCAGGTACTTAGCTCCTTTGCCGGCTCAAACACCTGATTGCTGCTCTCACTCTCACCAGCGAGAAAATCGTTCCGACGATGAACAATATGTCCACAATCCCTGTTTCTGGCTTTTCTTTCGGTAAAGTCGATCCTTGAGTAGCCGAGCTCGAATACTATCCCCTTTTCGGCTTTCAGCGGTGCTTGCTTCGTCCCGCAGTTTCAGTACTGCGAGGCATCGACAAGGCGCAACTAACGTCAGCGAAGCGTTTCACTCAGTCTCCTAAAAGGTGTGATGTCTTGCAGCCTAGCAACGATTGGTAGACAGGTGTTGTGAGTCAATTGTCAATGTCATGTAACGCGAGTCGAGTTAGGTTCGTGGAACAGTCTTGATCCGACCTCGGATCCAGTTCTAAGTTGTTTCAGCTTCTGTGGTGCCAGTTTTTTTTCTCGCCGTCAAGTGACAGTTCTGGTGGTTATCGACCAGGCTTTTCTGTCTCCTTGCGTGGAGCAGACGTGCCGACAAGGATTGCTCATCGTTTCCAACATCAGTGAATCGTAACGACTCAGGTTTGCTCCTGGGTGCACCCTGCCGCACTACCCCTTCGGTTAGACCAGGTCGGCTTTCAATAACTTCTGGTAAGCATTCGCTTGTCGGTATACTTGAACCAAAGATGCACTAGCACTCACACGGTGGCGGCGCTGTCTTTTATTTCACGTCCTTGACATTTCTAGGGTTTTCGTCGTCTGCTTGGCCTGCAGCCGCCGAGCCGCACTTGTGTCCGGCAGGCATAGGCTGGTGTTCTTCACGGTTGTCTTTCATTGAAACGCTCGACACTCCTCGTAGCAGGCTCCCATAACGAATGTGTTCGTTCGCCCTTGGATGTTAAAGCCTGGGCCGCAAGGACGACTTTAAGGAAAAAAGGCGCAGACATTAGCGGGAACATTGCCCTCAATCGTTCTTCTGTCTTCTTTTACAGCTGAATGCGGGGAGGCGGGAAGGGTTCGTTTTGCTCCTCCGGTTGGCGATGTCAGGACAGATCACGTGGTTGAGACGTCGAGATGGACGGGGGCAGTACAACTCACGGAATCGACGTCCGCAAGCTGAACTGTGAGGAGTCGTCTAGGATGAAATGCCGTCGCCAGAAAATGTCATGCTGGTTGCACACACATCGTTCAAGGTTGAGAACCGAATGAGCCCCGCATATCCTTTCCGTGGTATTGCATGACGTGGTAATTGAGTTGCATTGAATTGAATAACATTTATTAAGATGGCGAGGCCACTTGGCCGTAGTTGGAGAAGAGGGATGGGGTAATAATCATGCTCAAACTCGCCTCCTTTCAGAGCCTGATTTTTGTCTCGTTCCGCTTAAGTTCGGTGTCCTTACGTTCTCGCTCAGTTTCCATAGAAGCATTCTCCGTACCCCAAGCTTAACGGGACGTTGGGGTGTTGTCGCATGCGGTCATCTTCTCTTGTCTAAAGGCACCAAAATGTAGCGGAAGAAAGGCGCAAGGCAGGACGGAGTCATGGCTGCCCGTAACGGCGATGATCACTATAATGACACAGTTATTTGTATGAGATTATGATCATGACTACAGCATGCCCAGCGGTGGATTCAACAGCAACAATGTGAATGTAAAGGTCGTTGCGATAGTGAAGAAGAAGCACAGCGGCTTCTATTGGAGACTTAAACCGTCGTAATGGTCGAAAAGGTTGCGTACAGCTTCGTTCCCTTCATGTCTTACGCGTTAGTGTGACCTTCCTTCATTTTTTAGTTCAATTCAGGACGTACGCTGTAAAGTGCGATACTGTATTAGTGTGAACTTCCTTCATTTTTTGGTTCGGTTCAGGGCGTACGCTGTAACGTGGTATACTGTATTTGTAATAGAGGACTGCACCAAGGTTGGAACCCACCAGCGAACTTCCTGTGTTGTAGCTGATGTTATCTTACGTTTATAAGTCCACGGATTGCTCCGTTGATACTAAAATGCTTTTACACTCATAGAAATTAAACCCCTTTTGCTCGGAAAAGATCGCCTTTCTGTATGAACTTCTGTGTGCTGTTTCTGTGGTACATGCTCCCTGCTGCACAAATGGCATATGCAAGGAGGAGGCAACACTAGCGAGAGAACTGTCGTGTTCATGTAGGTTGGCAGCCTTCGGCAGTTCTTACGGCAGCACTGCACAGTCCGGGTCTACATCACTTGCCTAGAGGTGACACCATTGGTATTCCGTCTACGCCGCCGCACCCCTCCACGCTTCAGAGAAAGGCGCTTATGTCCATACAGAAAAGGAAGAAAAGCTCCTGGAACCAGATGGCCACGTAATTACCAGGAACCGCAATTTCCGGCCTGGATTGAGATCCTCAAGCCACGATATCAACATGAGGTCAACCTTTCTGCCCCATGTTTTTTCTCGCGGAGTACATTACTACGCTTGCTAACTCTCATAACACTGAAGACTTCTTTTAACTTTTTTTGCCTTTTCTGGAGCAACCCAACCTTTCTTCTAATTTATAATGCATCTCCCAAACTTAAAGCGCAAATTACGGAAGTGGTGTGCAGAAATGCACGGTCCGCGGCATATGTTTTACAAAATGACACCAAGGCACAGTGATGTATGCCGACTCGTACTCGGACGTTATGCAGTATCAACAGAAAAAGAGGAATTTAGAGCCACCCTATATGTTTGAAAATCTTCTTAGACATCCATTTATTCTAACAAGAAACTAAACCCTGTTAAACGCCCTTTGAGATCTGCTGAAACAGGAGGGTTGTGGCTCTCTTGTATCGGCTCGAACTCAACTGGCACTCGCAGGAGACGGCAGCGCTGTTGCCGGTTCGCGCAAAGGGTTCCCGCAAACGAATCGGCAGCTAAACGACATCATCGGCAGGCTCGCTCCCCATAGAGAGGGCAAAGAACCCATCCTTGCGAGCCCACTCTGCCCTCTATAAGAAAGTCCGGGAACGAGTTTTTATGAAGCCGCGAACAAAGCTGGTAACTTGGTTTCTACTCCTGCGTGACGCCCGACCTTCAACATACGATGCGCTCGACCCGCAATAACTCCACTGTTAAAACGTACAAACATCACGCATATCTTACTTAGGCACACACGTTTATAAGACAGGCTGGTTTGGAACGATACGTTCACGTCGGCAACGTTTTATGAAGGTCGCCGCAGGAAGCAGGTAAAGTAAAATTATTTAGCTAATTGTTCAGGCAACTGAAAGCGTGAACCCATAAACAGCACTTGCAAAAAATGTGATTACGGGTGTCCGGCATCCCTACTCTTGAATTTTCGTAATTATGAATACTATATTGAAATGCGCGGCCTCACAAGTTTTCAAAGAAATGTCAGAATGTATGCGGGGTAGATGGACGTGCTAGATGGATGGGGTAGATGGACGGGGTAGATGGACGTAAAATATTTCGCTTGAGACCTATTTGTTAAAATCAAAATTTCTTTCATGCGAAAACATCAGTGAACCGCGGCAGGCTGAAAATTCAGCGTCGACGGTTCGAACAAACCGTCCTAAAAATGGTTGACCCATGGCCCTCCAAAAAACCGCGAATGACGTAAAAAACAATTGACAGACTCTACACAAAAAATGTGCCAGTTATGAACCATGGGAAACCATGCTTCGCAAGACAGGTCATTAAAACAATTACAGTAAAAAACATAGTAATTGCCTTGAATAAGTAGTCTGGGTCTGGGTTAGAACGGAAGCAGGTCTCTAAGAGTGTGAGACGAACACGCATCGGCCATGCAGGAAGGGCTGGACAACTCTTTTTATTTACGGTTCAACTAGTCGTGGCTTTAGTGTCCTTCCAGTTTGACAATGTGTGCAAGATGCGTACTACTGGCTACATGAGCATGCTAGCAAAGGAGTAGGATTAGCGCGAGCAGCGGTGTTATTTTCTTGAAAGTCTCACGTTTGTTAGGCGTGCAAGAGTGGTGCCACCATGCAAAACCACGTAAACCTTTCCTCGTACGCAGAAGTCCCACGGGGTGGCGGACGTGTATTGCGAACGCTTTTAAGTGTTAGCTTGACATAACGCATGGCGTTATATTCTACCAGTTCCGGCAGACTCACATAGAAGTTTGACGTAGTCCCAGCCATTGTAAAACTGCGTAACACCAAACTAACGTACATGGCGTAACGATAGTTTGTGGCCAAGATTCTCTATCAAAGTAGCAGAAAGAATAAAAAAACAAAAAGAAAAAAATCACGACCGTAATAAGAGGGCGCCTTCGTTAATCCACCCAATGTATTGGCAGTCACGAGAACGGAGAGCTGGTATGACGAAACGTTGTTCTTTTTTAAGGCTTAGTACATGTGGGTAGCAGTACATGCTTTTCGCAGCGCCGGGTGGTGGTCATTCGTTTAGAAGCTAGTTAAACGTAAGACCATTTTGAGTATAGACATCGAACTGACAGCACGCCGGGAGCTGCAGTGCCTTATTATGAGGCAAGCGGATCACGCACGTGTTCACTGCCAACCGTCTGCCTTCATCGCTGCTCTGCCCTATATTCAACCGGGAATTCGAATAGTACCCCTCGATATTATTTTTATTCAGTGATTCTGCCGCGGTTATGCATCTCCCGCCTCTTCCCGTCAAACAGATTTGCCTGCACCGGACTTTTTAATCAGACGTGGTGCACGGTAGGGTAATAATCTATACAGAACCTGTCCTCATGCGTAGGTTGAGATTGTCCTTTTGATAGATACGGGGGAAGACGATAGAAGTAGCGAGAAGTAATTGCCCGTGTTTTGGTAAAGCACTACCATCTGAGCGGTCTGTATTCTGGTATTCCTGTAACTGGGCCGTTGCTTAGGGTAAGACTGGTAACCTTAGCTTGCGGAATGAATATTGATTTCTCCCATGCTTCACTATTCTTTAGGAGTGGTGAAAAACAAATAGTGTTCCTCCAACGCTTCCTAAAAATTGCTCAGCTCATAATTTATGAAACCACTAAAATAATAAATGTTTTGAAGCTTCACCCTCAGTCACTGAAGTCTTTTGCAATCAAGCCTGCTAGCTTGGGTGTCTAAGAGAGCGCTGAAAGAAGAAAGTGAAAAGATATGATCCGGAGATGTAATCACTGATGCTGAGAACGATCAATATGAGTTTACGAACAGCAGAGAGAAACAGTCAAAGAATATTATACACAATTTCAAAGACATAATAAACTTTATAACAATATAAAAAATATTGTTTATTTATTCCAATAAAGTTATTATTTTATTGCAAGACTCATATATTCCTTGCACTGTCAAACAGTTGACCTTACGTACGCACATTCTCGTAGAATCATGTCCTGCCCAAATGCCTCTTGCTTGACCTACGGTTCTGGTAACACGGAGCGGCTAGCATTAAAGGGCATGTATTTATAGCGCTTTATGATAGCTAAAAAAACGTTTTAGTGCTGATTGATTGATTGATTGTACGTTAACGCGCCGACGCAACGCAGGCGATTAGTGCTGCAAACGTGCGCCGAAAATCTCGTACACACGGCGTTTTCTTGCTTTTCGCCTTTTCGTTCAGCAGCGCAACGCCTTAGCCTGAGCCACCGCGGCGGGTGTTTTAGTGCTGAAAATATAGCACTCTAGAATACAACACACATCCTTTTTTCCCTGTTTTCTTGTGTGGGGTAACTTGACACTTCGTGCTTTAATGACTGACAGATAAAACTATGTCTACGGGAACCACGTGTGTTCCGATAATATACTCGGCTGTTTATGACTGATGAAAGAGGAAGAAAGAGGCAGTGAAAAATTGTTATCCACTGCTCGCTGATTCATTTTGAGCAAAGCTTATGCCTCCCATTCGCTAGAAGCGAGCCGAGAATAACAGATGCTGAAGCCCGGTAATGTCATGCAAGCATGTTTCCAAATAACGAGCAGTGGTATATTATGGATCAGGCACGTAACCCAATTATTTTGCGACAATGTGTGGGAAAACGAGGGGGTGTGACAGGGGCCTTTTCCTATTTCCCGCTTGCATTCACGCGCCAATTAGTTCAGATGTACCCCAATAGCGTTATTCCTATCCGCATAGCCAATCTTACAACAGACGTAAGATTTGGCTGGTAGCACTTGCTTCCTATGTGAAAGCAACCACCCACCCTCAAACACTGCTGAAGATCTAGTGCAATCACAGCGTTATCCTTTCCCCATATTATTGAGCCACGCGTAAATCTTCTGCCCAATATTTGTTTTGTGTGCCTGCGGTAGTAGCAAGGATATTTTGCGCCAAGGCACCGTAAATACGTTTATATTAAATTATTTCTAATAAACCCATAAACGGGAACACCCTTCTCACATTCGCCGACTGCAACTCTACCGATCCACATTCAAGGCTGCCATACTAAACACTCTGTAGCTTAATTCCACTTCACTTTATAACGCCAGATCGGACGTACAGCAATTTTCAAACAGTCCGAAACGCCATGGCACCAAAAAAAAAAAAGGCGCTCGTTAATTCTAGAGCTTATTCTTGGGCCAAAGAACTAACAAATCAAGGATAATCAAGACACACATATATGAAAAACAAGGCCTATGCAACAAAGAACCCTAAGGAATAACACGGGTTGTCATAAAGCATTACGAACACAATCACTCCCTATAGTCGCACTGAGCCCGAGCGCTGCAATTCGGAGCTTTTGATGAGTACGATACGGATCGTAAAAGGCAGTGTCTGCTCTCTCCTGCCAACAAAACATTTTATGTCCCAATCAAGTCAGAGCTATAACCAGGTATAGAGCTCCCTTGGATCTTGAAACTCGGGAGCAAATTACGTCGGGCCCCACGCACGCTTGCAGGCGGTCTTAAGTAGTCGTTGCGCTGCCCAATGTAAAGTTCATTTCCTTTCATGAAAAATTTATTTTTGTAATTTGTGTAGTTGTCTATATAAAATTTCATAAACCAAAGTACAAACCATACTTGAGAATTAAGGTGATTGTTTAGATTTACTGTTTCAAACAACATTTGTCCATATCGAATGTAGTTACACAAAAGTACAGGAAAAACGACCTAGTGCCCATCAAACGTGCAACGGCTTTCACGTCACATTTATGGGAGGGAAATGTGCAAACAAATAAAATGTGTTTTGAGAGGTTGACTTTGACGCTCTTTCAACTCAGCTGCAATATTCCAAAAATAATGGTTTGCCATTTCAGTGCATGCTGTTAAAGCATAGAGCCCACAAATGTATGGCTGGCCGATTTTGTGGTTATTCTTATAAATGGAGATGAATGATGGCTCTTTATATTTATAAACGAATTGCTTAAAATTTTAAATACTTCGAACACTTTGTAAATACTTTCTCTCGTGTGAAAGGCTGTAAGTAACCTAAAATCCATCCACGTCTTTGGAACTCTTTGGCGGAAGCCCTTACAATTCCTTAAAAGCTATTACTACAGTATAGGTACGTTTTACGGGCAGCTGTTATGACGTATACAAATACCATTGCTAGAGGAGACCAGAAATCGAGCCAGCTTGTCAGCCACACCGCCGGATGTTTGAAACCATGATTCTGGGGCATAAAATGTCTGATATTTAAACCAGCTGGAATGGGTGGGATCGAGGCATGCATTCAAAGCGGACAATCTGAACTTGCAAAAGAGATGTTTATGAGGAAAATTTGGCAACATTTACTACGCTATGGACGCGAGCTTGGAGTTTGAAACCGTAACGGTGCGCACTAACATACGCAGTCACAGACACATTAAAAAATTTTAAGAATTACGACAAAATAACGAGGGTGTAGGTAATTATGATGCAGTGATAATATTTGATTTGATTGGAAGGTTTAACGTGCCGACGCTACACAGGCGACGGGGCGCGCCGTAGGGGGGCCTCCGGATTGACTTTGAGCACCTGCACATCTTTAACATGCGCAGAAATCTCAAACACACGCGCGTTTTCGCTTTTCGCCTCCATCAGGAAAGACGCTCCGATGGCGGAAATAGAAACCGCGCCCTCGTGCTCAGCTGCACAACGCCATAGCCACTAAGCCACAGCATCGAGTTACAGTTATAAGACTGCCAGTGCGGCCTAATCGCCCATGAAACCATACGTCCAGTCTGTGGGCTATAAAGGCAAAATTTAGCATGCACTTTTTTACCCCCTTGAAAAAACAAGATATCGCAGTGTTTGTGTATTGTAAGGGATGAAACACATCCCGGTTTTATTTTTCCTATTATTTGAAAACCTGTAGATTTCGCAAGCAGTCACGACAACTTCTCCGTGAAGGTATTGCAGGTTCAAAAAATTATCTCCGATGGGCTGTTTCCACTATATCTGCTGACACGGGAAACTGTGGAAGGCTTTGAGTTCTTGAGCAAAAGCAACACCTTATGTACTGATGATGATTTGAGCAAATAGAGAGAAAGGAAAATAATTCAGAAAATCCTCCTGAATGCTTACTTGAAGATATAATTGTTTCATAGACACCAGTCAATGCCAAAGCTGCGCTGACGCCATTATAAAAGAGCGATGAGGGCCGACACAACATAAGTGAACGCTCTAGACGAAAAGCCGGTTCAACTCAAATCGACATTAGTCGTACGGTAAGATTTTTCTAATTTTAATGGCCAGAATTCTTTGCGGAATACTCTCACAGACCGGTCTGTATAACGCCCTGCATTTCCACACAATGCAGATTTGGCTGGAGTAACACTTTTAACGTTATAATAACGTAAATGCAGAAAATTGGTCGGACAGAATTCTGAAAAATCATAAAATAAGAAAAGTAAAACAAAAATATTACAATATATTACCTGAAAAAAATCAAAAATTAAGCTTCTAATATATCCTCCCAAAAAACAAAACACTGAATAGAAAATTCCTAGAAAGGACGTTGACAATAGGGATGAACAATAGCGTAAACGGACCGAAGATGCAATACGTCTTGTATACTAAAAAAAAACATAGTTAGCGAAGTGAACGGACTTCATCACTATAGTGGTACCAATTTACATCAGTGACAAAAAGAAAGAAATGACAACTTAAGAAAAATAGAATATTCCAACGTCTTTCACTACATGTCGCCATATTTGCCTTTGAAAAACCTACATACAAGCGTCTGACGAATGCTACGTAGTAGAACACAATTCTTGGAATTTCTGCATAACCCGCCGCGGTGGCTCAGTGGCTAAGGCGTTGCGCTGCTGAGCATGAGGTCGAGGGTTCGATTCCCGGCCGCGGCGGCCGCTTTTCTGATGGAGGCGAAAAGCAAAAACGCCCGTGTGTACGAGATTTCGGCGCACGATAAGATCCCCAGGTGGTCAAAATTAATCCGGAGCCCTCCACTACGGCGCGCCTCCTCGCCTGCATTGCGTCGGCGCGTTAAACCCCACAATCAATCAATTTCTGCATATATTTCTAATCCTAGGAAGGCAGCCTTGGTTTGAGCGATTGATGGAAGCTGATCTGTTTCTTTGCATTCATGGTACTTTAAGGTGTGGAGAACGCTCGGACAGATTTGCAACGCGACGTAATTTTTTTTAGAGATTTCCATTTCGGAATGAAAGTTGTTAGTTATATCTTGGTATCCTAAATATGCAAATAAACAATATGCGGAAATCAGTCGCAATCACCGAGTGTCAACAAAGATGTTTATCGGAAATCTTCAGTTTTAAATCGCTTTCTTTCATGTGCAAAGCAATTTTATCAGCTTTCGAGCAGATCT
Organism: Haemaphysalis longicornis; assembly: GCA_013339765.2. NCBI lineage: Eukaryota > Metazoa > Arthropoda > Arachnida > Ixodida > Ixodidae > Haemaphysalis > Haemaphysalis longicornis. The sequence goes on along the minus strand of CM023449.1, from coordinate 179,028,441 downwards.
CGTTTGAGTGCTTACATTTGGGTTGAAGCTTTGAAGCTAAAGTTCGCCTATAAACGGCTGCGTAGTGCAAGACTTGAGATTAACTTTGAGCTAATTGGGACCTTACACGTCAGCCGAATCCTCAAAAAAGGTTTTTTTTTTTGGCCTGCAGGTGAAAGAAATCCGCCTCCACCCCTCGAGCCGATGGATCAACGAGACCTCCCTGGCCCATCAGCCCAATGTATGCACCAGAGAACCACCACAACAAGATTATCTGAAATTGTTCAGGCGTTAAGGTTTCGGTGGACATTATGTAGTTGCTTTGCGGCAACGTACTGTGCTGTTTTTTTATTATGGATTGCTTCGGGCGACAAACGGCAGCAGAAAGTTCTTTGGCCAGAATTGGAAAAAAAACTCCCTCTGAGGTCATAATACTTTGTAATGCTAAGATAGGGTCGTTGAAATTTATGTACCATGTTTTAACGATCGTCCTTTTCAAAATAAAGAACACGAACCGAATAAAGTCCGAACTTTTTTGTAATAGGCACGCTAGTGTAACATTATTATTCCTAACACACCGAGATTTCTTCGTTGGACTTTTGTTCACCCTTTGGTACTTAGAATTTTTCTGGCGCAACATGCAATCCCCTACTTCGATGAATGCGTTCTGTGTGTATCAGAGGGGTTTCGAGGTTTCGAGGGACAAATATTGATGGTCGTAGAAAGGTTTCTTGCGCAAATTTATTTGCTTCAAATATGAGTATTTAAAGTCTTTATTTCTGGATAGACAAGGTTCGCGGCTATTTCTGTAATACTTAGTCAATTTTACAGAAAGCGTCCTTAAATATCATGTTGTTCATTTATTTGAAAGAAGATTCATTCGAAATGTTGTATGTAGCGTTCATTTGCACTGGGTCTCTGTGTGCGGCTTACTTAAAACGCGTAACACGGCCGCTCCATCTCCCCCTTTTAGTGCGGCCTGCCGAGTCATCTCTCGAACGAAAGAACTCCTGTAAATGAGAAGTTGACTCAAAAGCCACGGCTGCAGGTGGGGGTGCTGCGTATGGGCGAAGAAAGCGCTTTGCCCCTGTTTTCTTTTGTTGCCGCTGTTTTGTAGTTTTGGTAGCTTGTGTATTGGACTCAGTATTTGTGTTCATACAATTTGTGACTTTCTATGCTTCCGTCGCGTAGCGGTACATTGGTAGAGTAAACCAACATAAAAATCAGTCACTCTTTCCAATGTACCTACTAGAATGAAGACGGTGGTCGCAGAATCAAGAATGACCAAATGAATGGGAGACCGGTGAGAAATTTAAACGTCATGGCAAGGCTGTTCCTGGTGCTTTGATTAGAAGATATTGGAAGAAAAATGGAAGATATTATCCACAATAGAGCTTCCAGACACGCTTGAACTTTGTGCTTTTAAAACGTTGTCATTTAACTGGACGAGTTGTGTAATGTAAAGCTTCTCTGCAATGTAACGCACGTAGGTTTTCGATTTGTGGAGTAATCTTGAGGCTATAGCATAAAAATGGCGCCGCCTTTCCAGGGACTTCAATGTGATTAGAGAAATTTTTAATTACTGGAAGAAAGAAACCACTAACGCACAATGCATGGTGGTGTGGACATTGACAGGTAACATCATACAGCATTTATTTGTCTCCACCGTAGAACGACATAGCGTACCACATAGGTTTTGTGCGGATTGATACGTTGGAAGTACTACCTCTATTATGTTCCATCGAACGAAATGCTCATGTAATATGTCCGGAACGCCAAGTTAAAATTACGGCCCTTTTCCTGCACTTTCTAGCAGAGCGAATGGGCATGTGTTCCAATGATTTTGCATGCACAGAATTAGCCATCCTGTGCAGAACGGGTCTTTTATTGTTTTTTTATTACTAAGAAGCACGATACCGAGACTTGCTCAACAAGCCCATAGCCTTGTAATACAGTGTCGAAAAAAGCCGTCTGTGAAAAACACAAAATATATACCGGACTCTAAACATCGTCTGAAGCACCCCAACAATCAATAGAACGGTGCAGTGAGGCTCATTGCGCCAATGCAGCTGCACGTTTCCTGCGCTCCGCAAATAATGTCATGCAAGAGGTGCACCCCCAAAGTAAACCCGGCGTGCTCCGCCAGCGACCATTAGGGGTGCGTTTTCTAACGACCCATTTAGTTGCTCTGTGAGGTGACCCGCCGCATATTCCTTAGCTGACCTGGCCGGGTACAAGGGACCCTGTATACATTACGTGTGCGGGAACGGTGGATGTTTGTGATTCCAGAGCCCGTTTTCCAAAAACTTACGCGCAGTGAAAAATATAAACTACTCTTGACTGTCGTGAACCTGGCAATTCTGTTCTACCGCACTTTGGCTTTGTGTTGTACACTTGCGTCCGTAGCAATATGCGAAGAATAAAGCGGAGAAAATGTAATGACCATTGTTTAGCGTACAGCCGTCTTTGCGAAGTTTTTGTTTCGCCGATGAAGAAGCTGAAGACAGCTGAGATGCGCTGTGCTACATTTGCAGACTGTTGAGTTCATTTAGCTGCGCTTGGCCGTCCGTTCTCACCTTAGGCGGCTTCTGCCCTCTGCAGAAGCATTAGAAAACCCCGGATTAAAGCGCTTCCTTTTTCAGCGCATAAGAAATTACAACTCTCTAACGCCGGCTGTACTGTTGCTAAGGAGGTGATCGCATAGCCAATTTTAGAATCCCTAACACCGCTTTTTGTAAAAGGTGGCACGAGCACACGCAGTGAAAGGGTTCGTAGTACTATTAGAGTCTGATGAGGTATAAATTGCTCCCAAAATGTTTACAAAGGAAAAACATACTTCCGAGACTTACTCCCGTGCGACGACGTTAACTGTTGAAAGTTGAAATGACCAAACGTGTTAGAACTGACGTCTGGTGTCAGATAAGCCACGACGAGTTTTAAAAGCGGTTTTACGTGATTTGTACTCTCTCTTTCAAAAACCTATAATCCTTCATCACAACAAGCAATATTACAGCCTTCGGCATCACTTTAAACTCACCTCTTATACTGCACTTTTCTGCTGCTTCTGCCCTCGCCGCACACCAACAAACAACCAAATGTTCTCTGGGACTTTTAGATGTTCATAACAATCGGTTTATCTTTTCTGCCTTGAAAACTAAATTAATATGTCATCTATGGTCCCCAAACTCATACTCTTCACCAGTAACATAACCAGGATTACTCAAAATTAAAGAGAGGCAAAACGGTTTAGAGCAAAAGAACAAACAGAAGAATGCCTCGCTATTGTGGAGGAGTACCTCATGCTGTGTGGAGCTCACTCGTCTTTTCCTCTCCTGCCTGCCGACTAGCGGTCATTAGGGCAGCAAATCGTTTTCTGCATGCCGTTTAACTCCAGGGACAAAAAGAGAGGCGCCCTCGATCGATACCCCAATCTTGCTTTATTCTTGGTGCATGGCACCCTACCAGAAGGGTAATAATAGCTCACTGCCAATCTCTACTGGGGCTCTAGCTGTAGGGTTAAATCGCCTGGAAGATGCTGCCATTTGTCTTCTGCCGCTAAACTGCTACCCCGGTTCTACTCTGGAACGAAGCCTTGTGTGAAACTGTCTGATCCGCCCCTTTGCTTAGAATGGTTTCGGGCTTCGGACTTCTTTTCTTCAGGGCCCCCTTAGCGAAAACGAGCGTGTGGGGAAAATCGGCTGCTTACGGCTCGCGTGAAACCACTTCAGAGCGGGGAATGTAACTGCTTTCATCTGAGGTGTTTGTAGGAATTATGCAGCACACTAAAGCATAGCGAAAGTCAGCGGCGAAAATGCCGCCATTCGAAATCGGCGAAAGTTTCTCCGGTCCGTCCAGCAGCAGCCGCTTCATTTTTATTGCACGTTTTCGTTTAGATCAAGGCAACATTATATTTGTCTATTGGTAATTACAGAAGACTCTTCGAAGGAGGCACACTTATCTGAATGCGGGTTGCGAATCATCCAAATCGACGACGAAATTATAATCCCCAAGTGTAATATATTACAAGAGTATGTTCAACTGGCCCGGTGATCGATGCGCTTTTCACTTGTAAAAAATTCCGTCAAACATCTATACCATTTGTTAGTGCAATAGAAGCCTTTTGGTACTTTTATCTATTTGTTCAGTACACCTAATCTCTTATTAAAAACAGGTCTCCCATTATGACACAGAAGGGATTCTGTCAGTTCCGCTCGTCCGTCTGCCACCGCCGTAGGGAGGAGATGGGGCCACGCAAGCGACTACCACCCCCAGAAGTGATCTGCTGGAGGTGAAATGGTCTTGCGCAGCCACCTTCTCTTGACTTTCATAGTGCTATAAAGCACGTGTCACTTCTTGCTGCGCGTAAGATTCTTCTTGCATTTCATTAACATCGTGAGTTGCAATAGTGCTCAAATGTTTTGTGCTGAGTGAATTAGCTCATTTCACGCGAACAATCGTTGGGTTTAGTTACCATAAAAATATTTGTAAAATATAAAGAGGTGAATATTTGTAGGCTAGTTTTATAAAAGAATGCCTAGACTACTCTTGTCCTTCAACATCCAAGAGTTTTATATGCGGCTCCCAGGATTGCTTGTTCGATAGTGCGTGAACCTTGACTGAGAGGTTACCCAGCCTTCAGCACCATACAAAGTTCGGAAGTGGGAGTTTTAATATACCTAATATATAGGTGGTACAAAGGCAGCGAATTGGCTCCCTATCTTCGGTGACAGTGAGCAGAAAAATATTTGTAAAGTACCATAATATTACCGCTATATTACCGCTAGAAATAATTAGTGATAACCGCATAATAAGGAGTGTCAGGTATAATGTGAGTTAACACTGATTAACAACTTATAAAGTGAAGGCCAAATGGTAGATCCCCCACGAAAATTTGGAACGTTCTGGAGCTCACTGCACGGCGGTCTGCTTCTAGAGATACTCTTCATCGCTCTCAAGTCCCTTACTTCTCCAGGGTGTCAAGCCGGAATTTTTTCGGGTTGGGTTTGAGTTAGGGTTCAAGCCTTTGGGGTTAAGTTCTGGGTTCGCTTCCTGAGCACCATTCCTTTCCGGTTCGAACCGGTTCGAACAGCTTGAAATGTGTTCAAACGGGTTTGGAGAAAATGACCAGGGGTGCTATTCCAGAAGGCCCGCGTTTAGCTAAATTCGGGCAAGATGGAGCTGTGGTGATAATAATAAGCTCATGATAATATTTTGGGGCAGGGTTAAAACGCTTTAAAATGACATTCATGCCATTTTATGATTATTTAGGTGACGTAATATGTCCAGGTCAGCGCGCTCCAAGGATGCGCTACTAGGGCGTGAGGCATCTTTCAGAGCATTCACTCGTTCCACTGCTGCACGGGGTGGATACTGGGGGCTAGCAAATCCAACTTCTTTATTTTATTGTACTTTTACTTCATTAATGTGTATTTTACAACAAAGTTCATTTTATTTTTTATTCCAGGCGTTCATATGAGCTTTTTGTTTGAAACTTTTAGTCCTAAGTAGAAGTTTGTGCCGTTGGTGGCAGACAGTCCAATCAAGTGACTATGACGTACTCACAAAAAGACAGCGGGTGATAGAAGCGCGCCACCTTCAGAACAGTTCAGCTCGTGTTACGTCATCGAAACCTTCCGCTTGTAGACACAGAATTTCGTCGGCGCGGTCCACTCTGCCTACGGGATTTTAAGGCGAAAGCTGAGCGATACGTATTAGCAACTTCATTTCTAATACATCGTACTTGCGCCTTTTCCGTCGCTTTTGTTTCTTTGTCTTTTTTGGATTAATTTAAATGGCTTTTTTTTCTGCTATTACGAGTTTGCGTCAGTTTATTCTATTTCATTTGTTCGTCTTAGTGTGCAAGCAGACCCCAACACGCCACAGCCTCCCTAGAATCGGGGTTCTGCGGGGGTGGTGTGCACCTGTTCTACTACCGTGACATCACGTTCAGGCATCTTTCTGCACGCACTATTCTACAACTGTTACTTCTCAAATTCACAGGGTTATAATTTTTGTGAACCGGCACGTTAGTTCCTCAAAGCTCCCAATTTCGGGCAAATCCCCCAAGTTGCCATGTGTCACGAAAGAAGGAATAGCAACAAGGGCTGCAACTTTTCGGATTTGTGGACTTTATTTTGTTTTGCTCTTCACCACTGTTGTTCGGGTAAACTCTTCACAGTCGTTTTTTTTTACAGAGTTAAATCCCCTAATAACCACCTCTTCTTTCGCGTCCGTCCCACTCCCGCTTACCCTCCCTCTGGCGCCACGCGGTTAATTTAATTCGCCGCTCTCCCATTTACTCGCTTTTCATGCTCTGCTTCCTGCCATACGAGGCTGACACGGAACAAAACCAGTTGAAATGTGTAAAGATCACCTCTGACAATACGCACGCGCCGTTGGCTGTATTGTAGCGATGACAATGAACAGATGCAACAGACCATGAAGCTATCGGGGTATGTGCAGTAACAGCATCAACCATGTGGAAGAGGAAGGTAGGATTATGTCCAATCCAGATACGCGGATATGCGTCAGACTTGTCAGGGGAAGAGGATAAACCCCATTTGGTGCATGCGGGAGAAACGAGCTGGGATATCGCAAAGCTCGGACGTATGTTCCTAATGGCTTCATTCGTGCGAATAAACCACCTCAACCGGCTATCGGTGCTTCGACTGTCTCTTTGACGTTATATCCAATACGTATAAGCTGTCCTGCCAGTAATCTTTGCACAAGAAATGTGCGTAACGAAACCCCTCGAGGGAATCTGTCTGCCGCGATGATGATAAAACGCAAAGTCATGCAACGCTTCGGTCGAAACTCTTTTGCTAGCAGACGATAACTGAAGCGCACGCTCCGGTTGCAGATGGATAGACGCGCGGTAGGAACTTGCGGAAGCCGTGTCCGCCAAACCACCTAAAAGAACGGTGAGGTCTTGGAAACATGTCTCCACAGATCGTATAGCGCACACACCGGTTGACGGTCGACTGGTGACGGTCGATGGTGAGGTCCCCACCAACGCTTATCTAGAAGCTGCCCGTCACGTAAAACCGCAGCGCACACTACACTTGCTCCTCGACGGTCATGAAGCGAACGCCGCCACTAAGTCGTCGCAAACCGGGGTTTGTCGCAAGACGACTGCAAATTCAATGCACAGCACTTTTCTAGAGCTAAAAAGAGCTCGAAATACTTCCTTCGCCTAAAACACCTATCAGGGTAGAAATATGCCTGCTACGTTGATCATAAAAACAAACCACGCAGCAGCAGCGGTCACCACGGGCGTCTCGAGTTTAACTCGGCCATGCAAAACCATGCCCGAGCTTCCTCCGAGTTTTAATGTCAGTCAAACAAACCCAGCCCGTTCGTGGGCGCGGCGTAACAACCGAAGCCACACCCACCCTGTGCGTCCACTTTGTGTGGGCGTAGCGTCGTAGCCACTAAGTCATCATTTCATGCCAGCTAGCAGCGACAAGAATTTAGCACGAAACAACAATGAAGTCCCCGCGCCAACGTCAGCCAATGGGGCCACACTCGCGGGGGTGTTCGGCCCGTAATGGAGTTCACTATGGTACGGGTCGATAGGAGAGGCCAAGACGACAAGTATTTACCCCCGCAGCCTTCTTCATACACCGTGAAAACACAGCCAATGACGAAAACACCATCGATGAACGCACTCGCACATGCTCAAACCCTCTCGTGACACGGGACGATTTCTGATAAGCGTCCACCGTGCACACTCAAGCACGCCGTGAACAAAAGCCATGGTCGGGAGCAGGGCGCGTTCTGTTTGGTAGAGAGGACCCCTTTGATTACTTGGTTTGTGCTTGCGGAATGGTGCACTGGGACCACCCTAAACCAAGTAGCAAACATAATTCAGCGGAAGAACAGAACACCGAGAAAAACGGACCGCCACGCGCCGGGCGTGGCCAACAGCCAGGCTAGGGATTTCAATGTAGCAGTGGGGTTATCCAGGTTATGCTGGGGAATGTGTATTGCAGATTGATATCAGATGCCGCTGCATGCTGAAGATAGCACAAGCCGTACTTTGTCAACGTTAGCGGCCCCAATACAGCGCGCTGAATATGCCAGGCTTGCTGCGCGCGATTCCGGCGGTTTCGCTCGAGGTGTATCGAATGCGCCACTATCTCTACTTTTATAACCCAAGCAGCTGGAAACTCGGGAGTCGGCGAAACTCGGGCCTTCGAAAATAGCGCCCCAGTAGTGTTTGCTTGTGTTAGTTTTTTTTTGTGCGGTATTTTCATTTCTTTGTAACGTCGGTATAAAACATTTGTATTGTAGGTTTCTTTCCGCAAATGTTCTCATTTGGGTGATTCATAGAAACCCTGCACCCCTTTTTCAAATTTTTTCGAAATCTCAAATGCTTCCATAACGTAGTCAAACAACACATCCAATACTTAGCTTAAAGCGTCGCAAAGCACTTCAGCCACAAATCACGGCACTATGCCTATTTCTTTTTAACTTTTAAAAATTTGCTCAAAAGGTTTTTCTCTTCTTCCCTTCTTCGAGCGCTGGCATTACGTCATTACAGTGGTGCAGCTGCTATTGGCCGGCATTTCCTAAGTTGCAGCCTTGAACGCATTCGATAGGCATTTTAAAAAGTTGGAGATGCTTGCTATATATAAGTCGTGCAATGATTGAACCATAGCTAAACTAGAGAGAGAGCGAGAGAATAAACATTTTTTGAGCGTAATGGTTGATGGCAGAGGCACAAGCGCAAATCTGGTAAAGTATTCGGATAATCAACGTGAAGTGTCTTCATCGTGATAATTGAATTTATTTTTGCGAAGTGCACTTTTGAAGTGCCATAATTGGGCTTTTTACGAATAATATTTATATAGGTATTCTCATAAACTATATGTCGTATTTAACAATACGTTCGTCACGAGCCATAACCGCATGCTTCATCACTTGCTTCTTAATTGTTTTATTGCACTGCACTGACAAAAAAGCAATGCAAAACTCTCATTCATTGGAAACGTCTGTGTACATGTTCCTTGCTGGAGAACGACTCCTTTACTGCACAATTTGCCGAAAACCTGTAACAATACGTAGCGCGCTCATTTTGCCTGAAAACAGCGCTCATACATTTATCTTTACACACAGCAAATCTACCTTCGGGCTTCCAAATGCGGTACCCTGATTTTTATTACTCAGTAGTTACACAGATTTCTCTCTCCGTTATGTACCCGAATAGTTCTTTTGCTTATGTATTGGGCAAGATAATGCAGTTCATAAATAGAGTTCAATAATAGGATATCCTCACGTTTCTTGCCGCCTTGTGACCGAAAATTATTTAGAGACATAACCCGCCTTACCAATCTAATGGCCCCCTGAATAACGCCAGATGACACCCCCGAAAACATTATTAGTATAGCAAGTGTGGTTGACTTAAATATTTCCGGACACACAGTAAGTTTTCTGGCGTTTATATTGCTCTTTTTGCTGTAAAGTTAGATACATGTGTACCCAAAGTTCTGTTACGCGACTCACAAAAATAATATATTTGTCATATTTTCGGGGCTGGGACAGGATGGAATAAAATCACCCGTAGAATGAGGAAGATGAAGAGCGCATCCCCATAGAACACTCCAGAAAGAAACAGTTTCTTGTCTGCGGCATTCTAAATACTGTATTGAAACACTGTGAACTGCTCGGGGAAACACGGAAGAAACGATTCGGAATTTCTAAAAGTACATTGAGCAATAACGCAAAGAGACCCTGCAACACTTGCCTTCGACTACTCGGAATGTATTTTGGGGTAAAGTCTATTGCCCCAGCAATCTCCTTCCGCAAGAAATATGAAAATCCGTTTACTATCACCGCAATTACGCACGATGAAAAATCGCGCATAAATGTTCCCTCTCAACTCAACCGCGGACATCACGACGAAAGCTGCGCGCTCTCTTCCTGAGAGGGAGTCGAGCGCGGCGTTCTGTTCGGCGGCCTTCGATATCTCACAGGCCGGGGGCTTCGTCCTTTTCCCCGCAACCTCGACGGGTCTATTTCCGGTCTGGTGCCACAAAAAAGCAGGTATAGTGGCCTGCTCGAAAGCAAGCGTTCAGGCTGGTAGGGCGTTTTTGTGGCAATAAACGTTTGCTTTCGCGTGGGCTCGTTGAAAGTGGAACATTTAGTTCGTCACTCAAACTCCGCGCGCACTCAAAACAAAAGAAACACGAAAAGCATGCGGACAGGTTCAGACATAGAAGAGGTTCACACACAGCGCCGGCGACGGCTGATCGTTACAGGACATGCCAGAATTTAGCCGCGAAGTTGACCAGCGACAGCCAATAGGACAGCCAGGACAGCCATGGCCCGATTGACGTCGCAGAGGCCATGCCAGGGGTGCATAATGAGGAGAATTGAAGATAGAGCGGTTGGTTTTTCCGCGTCTTTCACAGCGATTCGCGCGCTTACAGCTTAACGAGCACGTCTAATATTTGGCTCGGATGTTCCTGGAAGCCTAATCTAAACGTCGCGCAGGTTACTTGCACTGCACGAAGAGTGTCTTTAACTTATCTTTTCTCACTTTGACAGGCTTTTGTAAAAACACTGAAATGATCTTATCCGAAAATTTTAAAGCGAGTAGACTTGCTACACACAACTGCTGCAAGCCGCTCAAGTATAGCACACTGGCGGAGGTGCTGTCAGACAATGATGTCAACGATGCCATCTTTGCACGGGATCTCGATCCTTCGCATACAATCGCTGCATTTGTTTTAGTTGATGGTGCTCTCCATTCCTTACATTTTCGTCAAAGCAGCCGATTTTGGCACTTGCGTACTGAAACCTGTCGACAGCAAAAAGAAACATCCGCAATAAAACCGACCGGGTATCTTGCCTTGAAGGCGGACGGAATATTAAAAAAACCTCTAAAAAATCACAACTATAAAAAACGCTGTGAATGAAATGTACCTTTTTGTGTTCACTTTTTCCCTGAGTGATTTATCACCTTTCTCGCCCATTCGGTCCAAAGCATGTACTCCGCAGACGAACCCAGTCATCAGGAATGGCCTTTGGTCACGCCGGGGGAGTACGCGGAAGGAACCCATTTAGAATCTCAAACTTCTCAGCATTGGTTTTTTGCATTACAGTTGCTCTTCAAAAGAGGAACTGTGAAGGGGACCAGGTACGTATTATGACCCGAACTTTTGAACAATATTTCATTCTGAGGGTACTCGAAATAGAGTCACATTCAAAATACATGTTTGCTCTTTATTTGGGGCTGTAGTAGTTCTAGGAACCATTTTTTTTATTTCGTCTTGCCTGCGTACACGGATAAGAAATTGCTTTTTGTCTGTGAGAGCCCTTAAATCTACCTTCGAGAACGCCTAATTTCCCATTATGGGCCATACCGCTTTTATACCCGGTAATAGCATGATAATCGCGGCGAAGCATTTTTGTCAGCTCTTCGTGCATCCATCTCCCGTTCTTCGGCTGCGCAAACCCATAGCTGTAAATATCTACAAAAACCTGGTCTCTCTGACACAAATCTCAACTACAATCTGTTTTCATGTTTTGCGACCAGTGTGAAAATGTTTTTAACCCGCGTTCATTTATTCGAGTAGCTTTGCCGCTTCTACTACTTTACACTATAGATCTGGCAACTGGACATGCTTGTGCTTCTTAAACGTGAATTCTGCGGCATGGTGCTTCTCATCATACCAACAGTCACCCTTTCCCTCCCCGACGTTTTCCCAGAATATTAAGTGCGAATGCACTTCTTAAGCGACCCTGAATCACGCGTCCACCGCCGTCCGTCCGTCCGCACCACATACCCACTTAGGGCGATTGGCCAAGAAGAGTTCCTAATTTCTTTAGCACATACCCACTTAGCGCGATTGGCCAAGTAATCTGAATCACGCGTCCACCGCCGTCCGTCCGTCCGCACCACATACCCACTTAGGGCGATTGGCCAAGAAGAGTTCCTAATTTCTTTAGCACATACCCACTTAGGGCGATTGGCCAAGAATCGGGCGTGAGAAGGGCTAATGCACCCGCTTAAAGGAGTACTGACACGAAATTTCAAAGCTGAGATCCGCTCTAGCAATCAAGTACAACGACAACACAAATAGGTGTCTGTGCATGGTACATACCCACGTGGGCGATTGGCCAGGAATCGGGCGTGAGAAGGGCTAATGCACCCGCTTAAAGGAGTACTGACACGAAATTTCAAAGCTGAGATCCGCTCTAGCAATCAAGTACAACGACAACACAAATAGGTGTCTGTGAATAAATGCATCTTTCTTTCTTTGTAGTTGTGTGTGTGTGTGTGATCTCTCTTTCGCGAACATTACCGAACCGCGCAAATTCAACTCCTGCATTCGCACTTTCACATTCTTCCCCTCGGGGAAATGCGGGGAAATTTTTTATGTGAGTGCGCTGCAGAGGTTTTTGATGCGGATCTTTTGTATCCATCATTTGCCGTCCCTCTCAGTGAACAAACTGACCCCACCACCACTCAAACCCGGTAAAGATGGAGCTGTTTCACCAGACCAACTATAGTCACAATAGGATCAAACGTTCGGCAGCTATCCTGTAGTATGCTTGCGTGCCGCCAGCGAAGCTGCTGAAGAAGTGCAGCTTGCTGGGCCAGTTGGTACATTTTTGAAGGTGAAAAAACCAGCGAAATAGACGGAAGACGTAGAAGAGACGAGCGTGTGTGTTGTCTCGTCTCTTCTACGTCCCGTCTATTTCGCTGGTTTTTTCACCTTCGAAGCTGCTGAGTGTAGCAGAATGCAGTAACTATCACCTATAAAGATTGTTGAACCGCAAGAATGTTAAACTTTTTATTAAGAATGTTAAACGCTGAGCAGTAGCCCGTAAAATTTACCATTTGAGGTACGTTGCAAATGTACTTGAAGAGTGCCTTGCGTCGCAGATTTGGGCGTTGTGACCACGCTAGTATAAGGGTCTGAGGTGGCGATCAGAATCCCCCCGTCTTCCGCAGCTGTTTGTTGCAAGATGTAGTGTTGTGCTGCAGGCCGGCATTTGCTACTTGATGGGCGTCTCGCTGTCCACGTGGTCTAGGCGTACTCTTCCAACTTTTGTGCTTCAGATCTTCACGTGGCCTTCCCCGGCCGGCAAATTTGGAGGCGTCTTCTTATGATGTCGGGCGGCCGTAAGCGGATCATTCGCGTTGGCTTTTGTCTGGCTTGTTTTTACGGTGGAGTCGCACACGCCTAAAGCGCAGTGATAATTTTTAGTCTCCAGACAGAAACGTTACGGAGCTTCTTGTGTCTTTGAAGCACGAGGCATGTCATAGCACTCACTTCAGCGCGACAATAGCGAAAAGAGCTATCCAGGCCATTACATCGCATATGAAGTAAAGGCGCTGGAGGGCGAAACCTAGCGAGCGAAACACGCAGCAAAACCCAACAACGCTGTCAACACTGCTGGCACAATATAGAAGGAACGAGCGCTGGCGCAGAGCGTATGACACAAATTGAAGCCGTTGAAAAGTGCAAGACGGACTCGGATGTGCTTTCGCTTGACAAGACTTGCTTTATGGCAAGTCATATGAGGCGAAACCACCACGTCCACATCGGAGAACGGGGCTGAGCCACAGTGTTCCGTTACCTCACCTGCAGGTTGTTTTGTTTGCCTTGAGATTATATAGGTTCCTGGGTGTCGTCGGACTGTCCTGAGAACATGGATGACACTAGCGTTGTGGTGGAAAGTGGAGATATCCCAGTGGGTGTGTTGGAAGCGAAGAGGGTGTGGTCTACGTGGTTTGCGGATTTCATGTAAAGGACATTCGGGTTCAGTAGTGTAGACTGGAGATGCTTGTGCTTCTTAAACTTGAATTCTGCTGCACGGTGCTTCCCATCACACTAACAGTCACCCTTGTTCTCCCGACCTTTTTCCTAGAATATTTATGGGAGTGCGCTGCGGGTATTTTTGATGCAGGTATTTTGTATCCATCATTTCTGTCCCTCTCAGTGAACAAACTGACCCAACCACCACTCAAACTCGGCACAAATGGAGCTGTTTCACCAGAACAACTATAGTCACGATAGGATCAATGGTTCGGCAGCTATCCTGTAGTATGCTTGAGTACCGCCAGCGAAGCTTCCGAGTGTAGCAGAATGCACTATCCCCTATAAAGAATGTTAAACCGCAAGAATGTTAAACTTCTTATTAAGAATGTTAAACAGTGATCAGTAGCCCGTAAAGTTAACCATTCGGGGTACGTTGCAAATGTACTTGAAGAGTGCCTTGCGTCGCGGATGTGGGCGTTGCGATCACGCTAGTATAAGGGGCTGAGGTGGTGATCAGAATCCCCCGTCTTCCGCTGTTTGTTTGTTTGTTGTCTGCAGCTGTCTGTGTCTCTCGTCTTCTGCGCTACATGTTTCAAAGACATTTGGGTTGCGAGGGCACATGAAGCCGACACAAACGTCCACCCAGCTGTCTGCGCCCATCGATATGACATTATGCAAGCATGTGTGCGCATTTGCGAGTACGCCCATAAGAATAGACACGCTTGTGACACGATGACTCTTCATGTCCGCTGGTAATGCACCTTCGCACGGCTGACGAGCATTGATTTTGTTTCTTTTCTTTGCTTGGTTGATTTCGGGGACACCTTAATTATGGATGTGGCGAGTTCAGTATTTTCACTTTACCTGGTTTCTAGACCCAGACGCCATGAAAAACACCGGCCGACCACAGGCTAATAGCTTCGTTGTGTATTTTAGGCAGGGCAAAGTACTGGCAAAATGACCACAGGCTATTTTAAATGTCATTACGTGAAACAGAATAAATAGACCACTAAGCTTTCATTACCGCTCTGCGGCCGCAAATGACATACTCAGTAAAATACCCTCAACAGGGATAATCTATACCGTCAAATATTGCAGCTGGCCAATTGATAGTGTTTTTTTCGCACGCTGAACTGAGTGTCGTTGGCATACCCAGTATGTGTCAATATTGTGTCGCTGGGGACGACATTAGCAATACGCATGCAGGAAAAAGGAAAGAATACAGTCAATCACACCATTTTCTCAGGCATTTTGAGGACGCAAACAGAAAACGCACGCATCAGGTTACCTGACAGCGGAGCCAAAGATCCCTCTACCCTTTTACATATATATGTTAGAACAGCGGCCCCATTGCGTGTTGCTTCTTTTCGTTCGCATCCCATCTCTGTTTCCCTACAGGAAGCATATTTTTGCTAGAATTCACCAACTGCTCTGGTTTGAATATGCGTACTGCTTCTCGCAACTCGCGATAAAACATAAGCCCCTCTCACGCGCCAATTCACTCCCGGAATATGGAAGGCTTATCTTTCAAGCCCCTCTAAATATTCGGGGAAAACGACCTGTAGGAAACGCATGTGCTTAGAACTTGCATCTGCAGGCGCCCGCATCTTGTTTCTCGAAGGGGTACGAGCTTATTTTTCTTAAATCATTCAAGACGTTTTGCTTCAAGTTTACCGTTCTCTACCCACCTTGCTTTTACTGGTGCTGAAGAATAAGCTGCTGCGCGGAAACGTCCGCCTGTATCTACGAACCCGGCTGTTCGAATACAATTCGTTTTCTGTTTAGTTTGTATACGTCCTTCTGGAGCACAATTAGTTGTTATCTGTTCTTTTATAAAAGGGGAAGGAATGCCGTTTTGCGCTGGGTTCACTGTTACAAGCAAGATTTTCTGTTTTCATCTAGTAATCCTCACCAAAAATGAGATTGGGGAAGCGCTCGCCGAGCAACATTTATGCTTTCTAGTGGCATAAAAACGGTGATCGCCAGTATAATCACCATCATCTTAATAGAGGAATCATTTAGAGTATGTTTAGCAGCTATACGTCCAATGCCATTGAAGAAACACAGGCGTCAAGCCCCGGACAAGGAAGCGTTACCGATGAGGATACGCGCAGGATAAGTGCCCATATAGACCACTCTGATACATAGCTTTCTTTTGTTGCACAGCGAAAGAAACCTGAACAAGCCTTCGTCGTGCAGCTATTACTGATTAATTCACATTCGCCTTGTATGTGTATGTGTCGTCTCGTATATTTCAATATTGTGAGAGTGCTGTGCATTTATTACTTACAAATAAAGTCGTTATCTTTGGGTAATGCATACGTGAACCATTGTAACACATGAAATGTTTGCCATTTTTTCACGTGAGGGCTGCCCAGATGTACCTAAATACGTCTGCTTATTCCCTTGCTTTTTGCGGCTGGGAGAAGTGCGTAAGCAGTATTTATTTTCTCTATCACTGCCCTCCCCCCCCCCCCCCCTGCCCCCCCACACGGGAGGCTTTCAGGGCTGTATCGGGAGGTGCTGACGCCTATTACTGGACTGCCCCGCCACATTCGCGTCGAAGAGCTGTATCGTTATGCTGGTTTGCCCACGCTTGGGGATACCATCTCTGCGCGCATATCAGGCGCCAACGAGCATCGCCACTTGACACTGCAGGAACGCCGCCTGTTACTCCACGACGGTGAGCGACTACTAGATGAGCCGCCCATCCATCCGCACGTTCACCAATGGGAGGGCGTGCTGATTTCAGTGTGGCGACCAGCACCCCGGAGAACTGTTTGTGCAACTCCTGCGGCGGAACGTGCCTGCCACACTGCTGCAGACAATCGCAGCCGCTGACGCTGCGGATCCGCAGACAATACGTGTGTAGGTGGACGCCTCCTGGCAGCTTCGCACTGCTGCTGTGGCCCTTGCAGCTGTAGCGGCAGAGAGCAATGAACGCAACGTTACAACCTACATCGTCGACTGCGTTCCGGACAGCAGGAACCTTGAGCTGCACGCCGACGCCTAGCACGCTCGTTCTGCGGGCATGCAGTCAGCGCACGTACCAGCGCGTGCACATTTTCACGGACTGTGCCGAGGCCTTACGTTCTCTTAGTGGACTTCCATTGAAACACTCTGCACAACACTGCATTAAACGGTCATGCTGCTTCCTGCACAACAACTACCACACACTCGTAACAGTACGGTGGATCCCTGGCCATTAAGGGCATCCATGTAATGAACGCGACCACAGGCTGGCGAGCAAAGCATTTTCAGCTTAACGCCGTCAGCCCCGGGAGAGCATTGCCAGCGGAGCCCACTTTGATCCTGACGAATAGCGCCAGCGTCGCCGACATGCCCGGCGCCTTCGCCGCCAGTAATCAGTACCTCAACCGGGCCCGTTCGGGCTTCATCATAACCGCCGACATCGTCGCAAGGTGGCGAGGGCGGCACATTCACTTTGAGCCCCCGGGCAACGACTGCCAGCAAGGCCACAACATATCGCCTCCAGGTGCTTCGATGTCACCCTCGGCTCGAAACTCCCCTTCTGTAGATTTAACAGGACTTCCACAGACCGAATCTGCTCCCAGTTCCTCCCCTTCTCTCTTCGATCCCCATCTGCTCTGCTACCCATGCCATGGCACACCCAAACCTGACCTTCCGCACCTCGTCTGGTTTCGCCCGGGCCTTGCCGTACATCGCGCGCAGCACCGACTTGCATGGGTTCCCACATACGACGAGCAGATTCGGAGCTCTTGGCGCATCAGGGATACATTGACAGCACTCTGGAGCTGCGTCTGTGCGGCCTCGATGGCTAGCCATTATTAGCGGACTTCTTGGCCTCCCCCTTCCCCTGCGGCTTCGGGCCATCCTTTTCTAATAAAACTTGCGTGCTTCCTTTCTCTCTCACTCTTCAATGCGTTATTTTGATGGGGTGGCGGGCGCGTCAATCGCACGTGTCAAGAAACACAGCTTCTTACGAGCAAATAACATCACATACACAGCTCATGCTGTGGCATCTCATCCAGGTTTAAACTAAAGCCCAACACAAAACAGACGTTCAACGCAAATTTTTTTATGGCATAAAAATAGGAGGTCTGTCTGAAATATATTGCCTCACTCCGCAGAGACACGTCGAGCTCACAACCGACAGAGTTGCAGAAAAGCACAGGTCGACAAAGTATAGAACATGTGAACTGAGCGGCCTTCCATACGTTACTAACATTGCCAAGGTACTGCCACTTCTGAGTGTGTGCTGTGCTATTAACCTCGGTATCATGTGGACGCATCGGGTGACTGCCGCCTCCGTTTGCGAGCGCTGAAATATGAAGTGTGCAGCCAGAGCAGGGTGGCAGAACTGGAGCTGGTAGAGGTGTACTCATCACTTGGGCATCAAGATACAGAAGGAGAGGGGTGAACGTCTCACGCATTTGTTGACTACCAACAATATGGATTGCTGGATATTTAGGAATGTGAGGGCATTACACCAAATATTTGTTTTGATTTATTGCCATCGCGTTCATGTCAAGCTCCCCTCTATTTCTCCGGACGCCCATCACAGCACCTTCATCTGAATTTTTTTTTTAAAAGAGTGGGTCATCGTCACTTCCCGAGCCCGGAGGTACTAAATTTATGCCTGAAATGTGGCTTCACGCATCTACTCAAAGCAGCTGATTGCAGAAACAAAATAGTCTTTGAGTCTGGCGTATAGACTGGGATAGGCTTGCCGTTGTAGAGGATTGTTTGGTTGTAGTTGTCATTCGCCAAAACGTCTTTGCGGAATAGACAGTTTTTTCAAGAGAATTGTGGCGAAACTGAATCGCTACCTGTAAACATCGTATGTAAAACATTATTTATTTATGAGTCATATTCGTAAGGAACGGCTTACTAAATGAATACGAAAATTTGGCATCCACCTAAGCGCAGACGTATGTCTACCACGGAAAGCTGTTCACCTTTCTCAGAAACTTCGCAGTCAAAAGAGAATTCGTCCTTGTCTACGATTCCAACCCGGGACCAGCGCCTAACTAGGCCAGTCGCTTTCCTAAGTGAGCTAACGAGGAGGCTCGCCGTTTGTAGCGGGATGGCGAATTGATTCACAACTCCATGTGAGGGCGAGGTATTAATTGAACAGATTGAGGAGAAATCCAATAGTGGAACACTTTTTTATTACGGCCAATTGAACACCCACCTCGAGGCAGCCGTACGGCTACAAAAAGTCTGTACAGATTTCTCAGAAAACTCAAAGTAGAAAAACATTCGTCCTGGTCCAGGATTCAAACCCCGGACCACCGCCTAAGTAAAGCAGTCCCTCTAGCAACTAAGCTAACCAGGATGCTGGCCATTTGTAGGGCGGTAGTGATTGGATATTCACCCCGAAGTGGACGAGAGGTGCTAATCTGCCAGATTGAGGGGCAATCCCATATGTGGAGTACGTTTCTGTGAAGGAAGGAGAGTAGCAGGCCCAATGCAGCCCACTACTGTGGTGATCCTGGTTCTAACAAAGCAGATGACAAACATGTTCTTAGTTTTTACAGCGACGACACCTTTATTCAACGTATAACGACTACAACAACAAAAGCCCAACCATGTCCTTTGTTTTTTGTAGAAAGGGGCCCCTGATGCTTTCGCGTTAATATAATACTGACGAGCAACTTCGTTCTCAGAAAAATATGCAGGCGCAACCGCTTCTTTTGTTCATACAGAGATTGTGCACAATTGGCAAAGCCCCAGAACGTGTCTTCATTAATCGTTTTCCCAACGTCTTCGGGTGATAAAAATAAAATTCTGGCTAGTGTTGAACACGCTCATCTGTCCTTGCACTTGAATTCCGAGTTTTTTTTTTCCTTTTGTTCTTATCGTTCGTTTGGCACCGTGTATGTAGCTCCCCTTAGGGACTCCCCAAACTTTATTGAGCGTTTGCTTCACAAGTAATGCTTGCAGAGTTTTTTTCTTCTGGATAGTAGTGAGAAAGTGCCACCCTCAACGCTTTTTCAGCCTTTGCAGCGCTCTGCCTTCTCCGTCAACCACCTCGACCGGGACGGGAACCAGCCATCATCATTTTTGGTGGAACCACGACCACGAATTCTCCTCAGCAAGGGCGACCCTCTACAATACCCTTACTCCCAAAGAATCAACGCCCATCCCTCCACCACCCTTGTCAAGCGGCCCACACCAATACGTTATCGACCGTGTCCGGCACCGCGCGTCCTTTACTGCGAACAACGAAGGCTTTCCGCCGAAAAAAAAGAAACAAAATCTGTGAACGGCCCATCCGACCTCAGTTTCAACGGTTTGACTTCTTTTTTTACATGGAGTTTTCAAGAGAGGTTGGGCATGAAAAATGTCTGATACCCGTATCCTTTTTTGTCACACTAATAATTGCTGGGGTGTTGCTCTCGCGTGCAACCTACTTTCCATGCGGGTGTTGCGCTACTCTTGTTGCTAAAGAAAGACCCTTGCTCTTTTTGGAAAGTAATTTTTTCCAATAATTTACGCCAAAGCTTGTCTATGCAAAAGAAACACTCGCTTCGATCAACAGTCCAAAGCAAGAAACCCTCGCGGAAATGCACACACTGGAAATCCAAAAAAATGACTACTGTAAAAAAATTGTGTGAACAAATTACAATTGGCAAGAACAATTAAAATTACAGTTACAAACATTACCAGGTATGTTAAAATCGAAATGATTAGTTAAAATGGCAGATAAAAAGTACCGCGTCTCTAGCACACAGAAAGCACAAAATGTGGCATATAAATGGCGCACAACTACAACCCACGTACGGCGGAAAAAACACAACAACCGAAAAACGATAGGAAAATTGGAACCTTACTGGGATTTATTTATTTATTTATTTATATTTATTTATTTTCCCCTCAGGGCATACAAGCATTGTAGAGGGGAGGGGCTTACATAGAAACAAAAAAAGACGTCAAAAGCACGCGACAAAAGTTTAAGAATTGTACACAAAAAATATAAAACAATGTTTAAGAAACTCGTAAAGCAAATTCAATAACCGCAGCCATAAACGAAATCACACTCGGGGCAAAAAATAAAAGCAAATGGTAAGCGCGCATCATTCGCCGTAAAAGAACACAGTAACGGCGGATCGACACAAGCACACAATACACTAAGAAAAAAAAAGAAACAATAAACAACGAAAAACAAAAAGCACTCCTTACTAGAAAGTATTGGGGAAAAAAATTCACAGCAAATCAGAACTTGACAATGCTTTCCGGAAATGGTTAGGGTTAGTAATGCAAGCTAATGAAGCAGGCAGGTGGTTGCACTCACGGCACGTTTTCGGCAAAAACGAATGAGAGTAGGTGACAGTGTTTTGGTGCGGGATATGAACTTTGTGGCGATGGTCAAGACGTTCAGATATGAAACGTGCGGGTTGTATCCAGCGTGATTTGAGTACATGGTTATTATGATACACTTTCTGAAATAGGCACAGACGGGACAGTTTTCTGCGTGTAGCGAGAGGAGTGAAGTTCAGACTGGATTTCATAGTAGTTACACTGGCCGTACGATGATAGTTAGAAAGTATGAATCTTACAGAACGGTTTTGTACAGCTTCAAGTTGGTTAGTTAGATTAGTATATCCAGGATCCCAAGTTGACGAAGCATACTGTAGTATGGGGCGCACATAAGTAACATATAACTGTTTTTTGAGAGAAGAAGGGGCTAAGGAAAAATTTCGCTTTAAGTATCCAAGCATGCGGTTAGCCTTAGATGTTATAAGATCAATATAACATTATATTTGAACCAACAATTTCAAGTATGCGCTACTTACAAAGTTTTCCGTGTTTTCTTTTTATACAATGTGGGGTACAATACAAAACTATTCACAGGTCAGATCTTCGAATGCAGTTTTACACAGGAGGGTTGGAATCACACGAATATAACACAGTCGTATCAATACCTCTTAGTAAGAGGGCAGAATGGACGGTACAAGCAAACAAAGTACAGCAATGAAGTTTGGAATTGTTCTTGTATTTGCAACTGTTCAGTTTATTCATAATTTGACGAAAATTCGACTTTGTAGAACAGTGTCGGTTGGGCTGGTAGATTAAATTTCCACAGATGGCGTTCTAGGGTCTACCCTCCTTGGACTCTGCGAAGGATACAAGTGCACTATTGCCAATGTGGAAAAACGTTTTCTCCGGGACGTGCAGTGGCTGGAGCTGACCCGACGGGAGAGTGGGTTTTAAGCAGCTTTAATATGAATGTTGATTAGTTGCCATCCGAATATAATTTGGGTGTACATTTCAAACGGGGTATACCATAGTATTTTGTTCCTATTCTGACAGAGCATAAAGACATCAATGTACACATGCCTTTGCGCATATTGGGATGCCCTGCGGAGCCGTTGGTTGTTTCAGTTGTTCGGAAATTCGGAGTTAGCGTGAGGCACTGAACAATAGCCTCAAACTTGAAGAACATAAAAGTAGACTATTTTGGGCGAACGAAATTCTACCTAAACTTGGGCCTCCGGATTGCAAGGTGGGGGTGAATCTCTAAGGTCAGTATGACTTTTTCTTTGTATTGGTTACCACTGCGGCCATACGGTTTTGGCCGAGTGTTTAAAGGGTGACCTAGTAAATGCGGTGCTGACAATCTTGTCGCGTGTATTAGAGATATATACAGACGCCTAATTAGTTGTTTTGCTTCTTCATCGCAAAAAAGCCGTCATGCGAGCGGCAAAGCACCTTCCTGCCATGTGCCATGCTTGCAAGGGGAGGGAAAGCTGAGTTTGGGCCACCTGAGGTTTACATCGCCTTCCTGTGTATCCACTAAAAGATTCTACCGGACGGCGCTGACCCGAATAGTAGGCGCACAATAATTGCGAACGCAAGTGTGTGGCAGCCGGGCGTTAAACGAACCAATTATAATTTCAGCTAAACCTCGTCATCCGCTAACCTGCGCTTCTGATGCGAGTTTGACCTGAGTTGCCACGTCTTTTGGTCAGCCTTTCGGGTGCGTCACGTTACGTCTTGACATAGGTATAACAGGAGCGACGGCAAAACGTAAGCAGTAAGTGACGCGTTAATGTATTGCTGAACGCATCCATATGTGAGCGTTCACGCGTTTACATGCAGCGTACTCTGACGCATAGTGACGAATGATCACTACCAAGCTATCAGGTATCGCGGATAAATATTATACGTCCTACGTATTGTAAACATTGAGACGGCAGCTGAGGATTGCAAAAACACACATTTTAGAGTAAAAATTAACGTCTACAATACAAGGCGGTCACGTAACGTTGATCCAAATGCGAGAGCAAGGAGTATGTTAAAGTAAACCTCACACAATCTTTTAGTGAGTATATATTTATGACTTTCAATCATTGTTTCAGCTGTAGTTGAGATAGTTGACCTATCTGTTTCATTGTTAACTTGCAAGCTGTTTGGTGTATTATGATCTTACTAGCCCTCACCACCGCTACGCTATCGTCGGCTGCTACGTCAGATGTTTGTGGCACGAACATAGAAGGAAACCGACGTGACCATCGGTCGTGTGATGCTGTAATGACAGCGATACGCTGCGCCTGGCATTGCCAGCGAATGTTGATGCCGCTGACTTTCTAATTCCTCTAGCTCAACCACAATCATCGCAGTGTTGAGAAACCAGAAACTTTTCTGCATTAATTCTCTCTTATTTTCGGCCATGTGACCCTAGAAAGTATTAGGGGAAGGGGAGGGGGGGGGCAAACGCAATGCGTTGGGTTCTTTGTAGTGGAGAGACATGTACTGCCTCAATGTGTTGCTGCTACAGAAAACCACAAACTACTCATTCTTGCCGTTCCTAACAACAAAACATGTGTGGTTATTTGTTGCTCTTTTATCTATGACGTGGAAGCAGCAACAATCAATGTTTTTTCACTAGCGAACCATTTTATACCCTTGTTACACCGCGGGAGAAACGGCACTTAGGTTTAACCGGGGTTACAAAATTTCACCGTGGTTATCGCGAACTGTGGTTTCGGCTGTTACACGCGAAATGTTCAGTGTGGCTAGAGTAGTCACGTGGTTGTGAGTGCCACAAAATTTCAATAACAAAATTTTAACACCACGATAAAGGAAAAAAAAGGAGAAGCAGGGAAGTCGAAGGAAAATATCAATAAAACAGTTACTTCATATGTTTGGGTGTAAAAAGTTCATCCACGTAAGCAGAGCGTTCAGCTCGGCCGCGATTCCCTCGTAATAGCGTGCGTTTTGTGTGCACTCACGGAGAGATTGCAGGCAATTGTTCCATCACTCTCTAAGAGCCTTCGTCTACGCCGAATGGCGGCAGATTTTTTTTTTTCGACTCCACTAATTCACTGCCATTTGAGTAGGAACGGACTTTCGCCATTTTGTACACTGCGGTTGCGGTGAGCTTAGGTACGGTAGGCGAGAGCCAACGAGAACCGATCTGAGGTTGCCAATCTTGGTTTGCGTTAATCATTGTGATATGTATAATCGCAGTTTCGTCTATCGTGAAAGGCAGCAAACACTGTTTTTTTCTCACGGTGGTTTGCTCTTCTATGGTTAAGAGTGCTCGTGTAACAACGATATTAGACCGCACCTTGAGTGAAACTCCTCCTGGTGCGCATTCAGGGGTTAACAGTGCCAAAGGTGCGTGATTTTGTCGCCGCTATTTCAGAGCGATGGCGGCCGCCATTTGCAAGCGCCTATGTTTAAACACGTGTTTTTAAGCATATAAATTTTCCAATGCGTGACGTTCATGTGCCCGCCTGCGGTTTTAATACGTCACGTCTTCTCAGCCAATCACAGCAAGGATTGGCCAGCAAACAGCATTTTCGTGGAATAAAGCAGAAGGAGCCTTAGGTTCTCATGGTACGTGCATTTTGCCTAATTTTTCAGCGCAGGGCAAGAACTTCGCGCTTTAAGTTGCGATAAAAAAGTGAACTTAGAAACTGGTGCCGGTAAACATCACTGAAATGTCAAAATGACGTAAGTACAAACAGCCGCTGTCTCAATCTAAAGCGCGTGACAAAACTAAACGCTAATCAGACAAAGCTTGCGGTGCACTCATGCATTCACGGATACTTCATGAAGAGCACCCAGCCACGGTTACGAGAAGGAAACGGCCAAATGTAGAAGAGTGAGGGTGATAATTACACAATGCTTTCTGTCGTTGGACTCTAATTTGTTATTTTTTTATTTTTTATTTACAGACACTATTTACTAATAATAGCGTTACAATGCGAAAGCTGGTACGTAACAAAAAAAATTTACCATCTTCCCGTAGGGAAACCCTGAGTAGTATGCGAAGCAGCCAGGGGTCGACTCAAGTTCCTATTAGTTTTCAGTTTGATCGCGGTGTTGCAGGAGGAGAATAAGGAAGGCTGAGTGCGCGCGCGCGTCATTTACACCGCGGAGCTACAGTGGCACCCCCAGTGTGGTATGCAGCGGCTACCGTCGCGTCTCTAACCCTAAGCTGCTTCGCATTATCGCGCGCGGAGCCGCAGGTGTTGCCATTCGTTGCGCAATCACGGAGAGGAGAGGAGCTTCGGAGAGGAGAGGAGGAATGCCGAAGAAGAGAGGAGCATCGGAGACGAGAGGAGGAATGCCTCGCATACTACTCAGTGTTCCCCTACGAGAAGATGACGACGGTGGTTGAACGCGAAGCTATCTCGTAATGGATTCTTTGGTTGGCCAATCCCTAGGGGCATCCAGCCACAATCAACATGAGCGGTGCCTGCCCGGGCATGCGCAGTGGGGGTGTAGTACTCAGGGTTCCCCTACGGGAAGATGACGACGGTGGTTGAACGCGAAGCTGTCTCGTGATGGATTCTTTGTTGTCCAATACCTAGGGGCATCCTGCCACAATCATCATCAGTGGTGCCTGGCCAGACAGGCGCAGTGGGGGTGCGGATGGCGGACAACCACGAGGGAGGGAGGGCAAAGCCCCGAGCATGACATGTGTAAGGTCCACTTATGAGATTAGCGGCCAGGCGCCCGGGCTGCACGTGAGAACCCGCCACTCTGTCTGACGACGTAGCACTGCCAACACTGCAGAGCAGTCGACGCCAATTCGTCACGGCGCGCACGGGAGACGGATCGTCTGGCCCACCGCATACCACAGGGTTAATCCCCCATGGAGAAAGCAGACGGTGCCGCCCGATTGCAGGAACGCGTTGACGCGCGGAGGTGTTTGGATTACCGGCGTCGAAGCGCACGCCGTGCAATAAACCATTGTTAAAGCGCCCCCGCCGGCTCAGTGCACTGTCGCCGTCTTTCGCTTTCACCCCGCGGGGTCGCACGAACCTGCTCGTCTGCGAGCGTGCCGTTGACCCGAAAGGTGGCGGCGCCTCAATGAATATTCCGTGGCGTGCTGAGTGACAGCTGTCTACGTGAATTTGGGCACTCCCATACGCGTGTACGAACGCCACAGGGGCGTTCCCGAGAGAGGGTGATCTCGAGGTTTTATATTGCCGAACTTGGCCGTTTGAAATAATTCTTGTCTGAGCGCTGAGCTGGCAGTTCCCGGCGGGACAAGGAGTCTCGACCGTTAAAGCTAGGTTGGGATTTGTGATCCCCCTAGTCGAGGTTAAGATCGCGTCGGAGGTTTAGGGTGCAGCGCCGTACCGGGCAACTAGACGGATCTTGCGGCGAGACAGGGTCTCGGCCGTTGTTTCTCGAGCGGTTTGTGTACGCTCCGAGAATAGGAGAGTTAGACGAAGTTGAGGAGCTCGAGTGATTTGTGCGCACTCGGAGCTAGCGTCTAGCTGCAGTTTGAAGTTTTTTTCTTTTTATTACTCATGTACCCAGTTATCCTACTGTAAATAGCTGTACATAAACTTCTGTTTCACTTAATCAACTTCAACGCTTCGAGTTCGTCAATTCGACCGCCACCTCCAAGAACTTCAACACCATCGCCCTGCCAGCCTCCTGCCAAATCAACCGGAGCCCGGGCGATTGGGTTCCTGATCGACACCAGACTTCGGGGAAAGGATCTTTACTACATGCTTCGCATCTAATAGTGCTCTTCCATTCTGTGAAAAAAGGATTGTGTGCGAAGCTGGACGCAGTCTCCGAAATGCACGAACAAAAACACGTTTTTTTCCAATTTTCGATCCAGCATTAAGCGCTTAGCTCCAATAAAACTCTGAAAGACCCTCTCTTTATTCTAGCGCACAAACACGAAGCAGCACGTTTCCCGCACGCGTGGTAGGTATCTTACTGTTTGTGTAACACACCAACCCAATCCGCTCGAACGCTGAGATCGCCGGAAATTTCGTATTGGGGCGGTGGACGTACAATTTGCACATCCCGCCAGCACAATTGCCATGTCATCAATTTGGACACGAAAGCTACATCTGCGCGTGCATGCCTGCCTGCCTTCCCCCCACTCCAAACTCGTGCTTTATAACTGGCAACTAGTGCTTATAGGTGAAAGGCATCGCTAAAGTTGTCGCTCTTAGAGCCCTTCAAGCTGAAAAACAAATATTGTATCACGTCGACGTTGCTGTTCACCCGGGAGATATTCCAAGCTGCACGGCTCCCTGGAAATTTCAGTGGAAACCGGTTGCGGGCGCGGCTTTGTGTTAAGGATTTGGGATTCCTGGGCGAGTTGGTGTTGCATAGCAGATAAATTTATAGCGCGTGCAGACAAGGTCAATAATGGGGAGACACCACGGAGCTCTACTCTAAACTTCAGAGTTAGAAGTGGCGCTCCGTGGTGTATCTGCTTTCTTGTCCTTGTCCGCATGCGCTATAGCATTTTCTGCAAGGCTTTCTGTTGTTTTCGCACCCATTCGCACTTCTGTTCCGGCAGACGATCCTTCGATTCCCGCTGTTCTTCCACCGAGCGAACGAGATGCGTCTGTTCATAGGGAGGTAAAACATGCAAGGCCTTGAGCTTTATTATAGTGGACAAACATGTGGCTGTGCGTTGCAGCCCAGCGTCGTCTGCATCTCACTGCATGTGTAACACACCAACCCAAATCCAAACCGCTCGACCATTGTGGGCAGCGGACAGGTGGCGTTCTGCCGCAAAATGTCCCTGTTTATATTTCCCGCCAGACAACATGCACGCCATCGGTAGCAGAACGAAGACTTGCTGTGCATGCACGCCCGCCTGCTTCCGCCCCCCACCAGTCCCCGCATAAACCGGCAACCGTTGATGGGCACGTGCTTTGCCTGAAATACACGGCCGAAAATGTTGCGCGAAAAGCCTTCCATGCTAAAAAAGAATCTATGGGCTCACATCGGCGTTCAAAGCGGTCAAGTTGCTCCGGTAAGGCCTGATGACGGCGCTGCCGTCGTTATCAACCGATTGCGCAGCTTGCTAACGAGGCATTAGTGGTGGGGAGGGGTATAACTGTTCTCAAAGCGGTGTCGGCGGTGGCGAGAAGCAGCGCTGCAGCAGCACCGAGTAACTCCGCTTCACCGGAACGAAAATGGAGGGGGGGTGGGCGGGAGTGAGACATGTACTGCTTCGCATTAAAAACCACACAAACAACAGCAGTGTACCGATTTGGTGACAAACATATTCAATTCTTTCCAAAGTAGTCAGTGTTTATAGACAACGCATAGAACCATCAAGTTTGTTCTACAGTTCCAACGTATGTAGAAAAAATATTTAAGCAAGCCAGGTGAGAACTCGAGGCTACAGGGTTCACAGCATGTGTGCTGTGTTTTATGCGCACGGTATATCAACGAAAGATATAAGCGCCTGTTCGCCGGTAGTTGTGTGTAAAATCTTGTTCGACAAGCTAGCGCTTTCGCACTTAAGGTGGTGTTGAAGAGAATGAAGTGAAAAAGAATTGCTTTGCGAAGATGGTGAGAAGTCTCGATCGTAACAATTAAGCAAAAACCGTGTCACCTTTTTGGAAGAAATTACAACCTAATTTCAAAATTTGTTATCCGCTTGATTAGGAGACCAAAACACGGAGCCATTGTAGAGCACCGGTTTTACCGTAGGCTTCCATCTACTTTGAAGTGATAAATTTTTCATAAAGCTTGGAATTGCTCTGATCTACAAGTTTGCTTCATTTAAGGTCAGCTGAGAACGCTACTATACTGGAATTCGCTCACTGGAGTGAGGGTGGACCCATCGTATTTTTAAGTAAAACAAAGGGAGGGTTCTCTATTTCAGAAATTCCCTGAGATTTTGCGAGGTGTCCCACCGTTCGCAAAATGGTGGGAACACTTTTTAAGGGCTTACTGGTCTTCTGAAGTAGTGATAAAAGTATGCAATCTACACTCATCGACGTGCAAACGAATGTTAAGAAGCGTTCGAGAGATAACTTCTACAACTTCTAATATAACTATAATACATTCGAGCTACCAAAGCACAGAGCCTTGCGGCACACCACATGTGATTTCAACAGTGCACTACTTCACATGGTTTAAGCAACGTATTGAGGTCGTGACCGCAAATATTTTGCAATTCAACACAGTAATATGGAGTCGTTTAGAATGGCTCTCAGTTTAATAAGTTTTTTTGTAGCGCCCGTTGTCCAATATTTTCGTGTAGTATATAAAAATTATGTCAGCCGGTCGCTAGTTGTCTATTGCTGTGACAATATCGCGGGTGAATGTAAAAGCTGCGTCCTTGCAAATTCATCTCTGAAGTTATGCTAGCTCCGGAACAGGAACCTGTCGGTGGCGAAGCACTGACTGATATGTTGATGAATGATATGTTCTACAATTTTAGAGCGTGTTGAAAATAGAAAAAGGCTCATAAATGTAATAAGCTGCTTACTTGCAGATCTAAATAACAGATCAACATTACCTATGTCAAAAGTGAGGCTAGGCCAATCGAAAATATGCGCTGAAGTAACGACCGAACCATTCCGAGTACAGCCTTAAAAAAGCATGAGGTACGCCATCATGTTCCCAAAATTGTATTGAAGTAAAGTTTTAGCATAAAACTGGGTACACCCGAGCACAATATTGTGATATCTGAAAAAATGGGGAATTTGAAGCTAAGTCTGCGTCAGTGTGGTTAGCATGACAGAAAACAGGGATGAAAAAACCATTGACGCTTTCCGCAATAGTTGTAGAATTGGAGCAAGATTTTTTGTTCATAGAGAAACAAGACTTGGAAGCAGACGTGGTGTTGCTATACTTCCAAAACTGTGTCATTTTTAATCATTAACTGTTATACTTTATTATGAAAATGGACACGCGCTGGCATTGACTCATTATAGGGAGTGCTTCAAGTCGCTTCAAGTTTCTGCAATGGAGACTATGAATTGGTTTACGGCCAATTCCATTGATGTTAACACCAAAAAAACAGCTGATTTGCTTTCACAATCCATCGAAAAAAGTTGACTTAACGCAATCTTTATTTTGACACTCAGCGGCCTGCTCTTCTTGTAGTTGTATTCCTGTAAAGTATGTGTCCACTGTGAAGTATTTAGGTTTTTATTTCGATAGCGACCTTTCTTGGAATTCGCACTTAGCTTATGTATGTAAAAAAATTCGTGCTGTGTCATCTTTGTTGTACAAATTAAGAACATTTATTCCATTTTCGCTGCGAAAAGTCATTGTACATTCCCTTTGTTATAGTGTGCTTAGGTACTGTATTACAGTATATGGTCACTGTTCTTTACGTTGGATAGAGCGAGTCAATTCCATTTTGCGTGTTTTGCTGCGTACCATTGCATATGACTTGTGTATGGAGAAAGATGACAACGTATTCAAAACCTTGATGTTGCCCGATTTTACCTCGCTCCTAAATGAAACCGTTATCTTAAAACATTTTTGGATTAATACATTCAAAACGTGTTACACTCCTGCTCGGTCCCTGAGACCGAAGCAACGTTACGCAATTCCTCGTTGTTCCACAAGGTACGGGAAAAGAACTCGCCGTTATTATGTGCCAGCTATATTTAACACTTTGCCATCTGACTTTTTTGCGCATGCTTCGAAATATAAACTGAAAAAGGCTTAAAGGCGCATGCGCTAGTGCTTTCCAGAGATTTCGGGAGTACCGCATGGTTATCTGTTCTTGGTTGGTACTGCGTACTGTAACATATATAATTTTTTATTATTAACGCTTGTCGCCTGCCAGGCCCCGTTGCGGCTTAGGTAGGCCTGATTATGTACATGACTTCTGTTTGTCTAATAAATATTATTATTATTATTAGGTACCCTCGTATTTTTCATATTGTAATTCGAAAACTTTGGTTCGGAATTCGCAATATCCTAAATTGCACCTTCGGTTTGCTATTTTAACTGCTTGCCTGCGTACAGGTTAAATGAAATATCCCAAGAACACTACGGAAAATCTTCGAAGGCACTCGAGTAGTTTTGATGAGCTGTGGTTGAATAGGAGGGATATCTTGTCCTATGCCGAACTGATATGCCCGCAGTGCGGGGAAGCCATGCGTCACGAATAGCCCTTTGCATCGATGGTGGCTGCGGCACCAGCGAGTGGAACGGAGCGTTATTGAGAAGCTTGGCGCAGCGCGCTCTGAAATCACGTGTCATCTCAACACGGTTTATTGACGTGTTGTTTTTGAACGAAATCAAACTTTTCTTGTATTTTTCTTGTTGGCTTTCATACTTGGACTCAGATTCTGAGGGAGGCAAGAAGCACAAATACCGGTGGGTACGAGATTTCGGCGGCTGTTAAAGATCCCCAGGTGGTCAAAATTAATCCGGAGCCCTCCAATACTACGCGCCTCATCGCCTGCGTTGCGTCATCGCGTTAAACCCTAGAGTCAATCAATCAACTTGGACTGAGAACCTTACCCAATCAACCCTATTAAAACAATTTGGTAGCTGTAGCGTTGCCCACAGCAACCTACGACTCAACGTACACATGATTGTGCGTGAACCACCTGGTAATAATCAACGACGTTTGGCTTGAAAGCGTAACATTAAGCCCAGCGCAACGCTGCCTCAAAACAACGCCGCCAAGTTTCTGATGTATTTCTGGGATTATTTTCTATGAATTGCTTGAAGCACAAATTACAGGGCAGTCACCAGGGACGTCCTACAATTGCTCACGACCGTTCAGTCGAAAATGGGGGGGCTCTTGGCATTAGTATTTGTTTTGGGCCTACGCTATGGCGCGGTTCACAGCCAATAGAAATTATGAAACCGCAGCAGACACCCGATACTTAGTAGGGATGACGTGAACGAGGGCTTATTTTTGCCGAATGAAGCAATAAATCCTCATGCCATAATGTTAAATTTGTGAGCCCATACACAGTTCTTTAACAACCACGAATCGACCAGTTGCAAAGGAGAGGGTAAATCCAAGCCAAGCAGTGGCAGTGCTCAGAAAAGTAGCAAAGAAATATAGGGGATGTCATGGTGCTGCGAACACAGCACTCTTTGCAGCGTGGGCGAGCTACAGTGAACGAAAGGTCCGTGCAGGAATCACGAAAGAGGGAAAGTAACAGGTGCAGCGTTGTTTCCCGTGACATTTGCAGTCGGTGCACGTCGATCCACAAGCCAGGCACCAGCTGCTCAAATATCCGATGCTGGAACGTGACGCGATTCGTATTGCGAACAGAGATGAGCGCGAGCCCACCAAACTCAAGCTCCAGTGCCATCATAACATTGCGTCAGTGCATGTACAGTCTCGTGGACTCCTCTTGCACGTCCGCTTGCCACCAGATTCCTAAGCGCCAAAAGAAAAACTTATCTTCATAATTCTTTCTAACTTCCGACAGGTTTGGACGTCCACTTCGTTTGTTATAGAATTAAAAAGGTCTGTAAAAGCATGCAAGGATATCTGATGTTGGAATAAACAAAAAAACTACCTGTTTTTTTGCCCTTCAAGTGCCTGCGAATCTTGAAACTGGAAATACGCTAGTCAGTTACACAATTCGTGGTTGTCATATCGCTAACTGCCATTCGCTGATTTTGTCTGGGAATTGGAAAAACAAAGTTGCCAAGTGATTATTCCAAGAAAGTGTTAGTGCAATACTACGCAGGTGTGTAAGGTCATAACCACTACGAAGTCCTAACACTCTGGTAATATGGCATTTGAAGTATTGTTGACTTTGATGTGATGATGTTACTGTATTTTTTGCAAGGTAAGTCATTACAGAGATGGTGGAATTGCGTTGCGAGATGTAATGACGGGGTGTTAACAGTGCATTTATAAGGCTCCTGCGCTGGAGTTTTGGCGACATGCAGCGCCCCGAGTGGCCGACGCCTCAGGGTAGTACAAAAGCAGACGACCCTCACCGCCCTCCATGTGTTTTCAATTATCAGCCAGAGCGAAAGTTGGTTGTACTAATTAAATCACATTGTGGTACGTTTAAGTGACTGCATACTGAATAAAATTCCCCTAAAGTAGCTGCAGAGGCTAAACAAAATAATATACGCTACAACATGCCGATTTATCGGCTTTCTTTTGAGCGAGCTGTCGCGATCTTAGCTACGTGGGACTGTATTCCTAAGTCGGGTGGTCTAACTTCTGACGATCTTATCCTTCTTTATTCTTGCGTTCTGTTGACAAGAAAAGAGTTCGAAAGTATGCGATAAAAAGAGAATTCGGCTGCTGTAAATGGTTGTTTCAGCGGGAGCTAATGGAAGTCGACTCGAGAAGCGCAGCCGACTCAGCTGAATCCACTCGCCTGGCACCGCCTTCAAAACTAGTGTAAATTGTATTTTGTATTTTAGCAAACTAAATGATTCTAGCTTAACATTTTACGCCATACGATTTACGAACGGCAGGATAGATGTATACTAGCGAGTAGGTGAGGCAATAGCGTCAAACACACACATTAAGCACAATTAAAGGACGCACCAACCACGGTGGCTCCGTGGCTAAGGCGTTGCACTGCTGAGCACAAGGTGGCGGGTTCAATTCCCGGCCGCGGCGGCTGTTTTTCTGATGGAGGCGAAAAGCAAAAACGCCCGCGTGTACGAGATTTTGGCGCGCGGCAAACATCCCCAGGTGGTCAACAGTAATGCGCAGCCCTCCACTACGGCGCGCCTTATTGCCTGCGTTGCGTCGGCCGATTAAACCCTACAATGAATCAACCACTCAACAATTAAAGGACGCAAAACAAGCGCCAAATCGCATGTCCGCTATTCCAGAGATGTGTAATTCTATATTTACAAAACGTAACACAGCCACATACACGGTGCGTGGCCCAAATATTTACATGCGATCGTCACTGTCTGTGTTGGTAATATCTAGTGCAGGGGTCGGCAACCTACAGCCCGCAGGCCGAATGTGGCCCACACGGCTGTATTATGTGGACCCCAGCACGTCGCCAGAACCCCCACCCCTCCCCCGGTCACTAACAACCTGGACGCCGACACGGCAGTTTTGACCTTAAATTGTGCTTGACAGGGGGACAAGGAAAGAAAATTCATCGCTTCCAGCTGCATTATTCTCTATGTTCACACTCTGCCAGATTATTGTCTCATATTATTGGCTATCCGCTCAATTTTTTCTGTTTGCCTTTAAAGCCCCCCCTCGCACCTGATGTGCCATTCAGCCCTGCGCCGTGCCGACTTCATGCAACTCGGCACTACACCTGAATACGTTGCCGACCCAAGGCTTATCTAGTATGTTAAGTGCGAACTAGGATATATGATGCAAGAGCGTAATAAATATGGTGAGAGCAAACAAGGAAACGGAACGGCCACTCAGTTCGCCCGACAACTTTGTTTTACGGCCGCTACTTTCAGAATCACAAACATATTTGACGCTTGTGGCACTTGCGGCATGGAAAAAAAAACGACAAGCTAGCGCTGCAATATGTATTCGTAACGATGAAGCAAACCAGTGGTTTTTATTGAAAATCAACGAATAAGTGCACAGGAGCGCAAAAGCACGCCTCACCGGAGCGGACCAGCCTGCGGTCCGCAAGACTCGGTTGCTTTTACGCGCGATCATCGCCGATTGCGTTACTCTCCTTGTTTGATCGGCTGTTGTTGAAACGTCCTCGTCACTAAGTGTATTAGTATAAACAAGAAGCCTTCACTTCAAATTTCACATCATACGACCATCGATCGGTGAATCAGCGAGAGGCAGAGCGCCGTCAGCGCCGTCGCCGACGCTGTAAACGTATTCAGCGCTGCAAAGCTTTTTTTCCTAATGCCAAGTTGATCGCCGGACGAGATAGGATGCGCCGGGGATTGGTTGGAGACCATCTCGAAAAACAATCCAGAGTATCGCGCTCATTTTCCTTCTGTCAACACGAGGTACTATGGGACCCCCGGTTTCGCAGCGCCCCCTGGGCAGCTCAGGAGGCCTATACGAAGGTTGCCTAGTGTGAACACCGCCTTGTCCTGATTCTGGGTTTGTCCTTGTATGCGACGTTGCTACCTCGACTTCTCCTTTACTGCTCCGCTGAAGCAACTGCAACTAGCCCTGGACCGAACCGGCCAGCGCTGCTTTTACTGCGTATGACCGGGATACAACGCGCGCGCATGCGGATGTGACGCACAAGTGATTCTGCGTAAAGGCCCTGCCACCGGTACGAGTGCCATATCATGCTGCATTAGTGCCCACTTCTATCATCTAGGGCGTGGCTGCGTGTATGCCAAACATCGCAAGGATCCCGTTGGCCCGTCTCTAGCTGTCAGTTTGCGCGCTCGGATATTTCGATGCACTGCAAAAGTGTATAGTGAAACAGGGGGCTGGCCAAAAATTTGAATAAAAAGAACATCGAGTAACTGGAGCTTTCAATAGCTCCCCGGCAACACCGTAGTATAACCGGTTATACCCAATTGCACCAATACAAAAAAGGGCCAACCGGCAAAGAGAATTTTGTCCACCCGAAGGTGGAAAGAAATTAACGAGAAAAGCTTTCTTGCGACCCACCGCCAGGGGGACGAGCCCGGGGGGACCCCCCTTGTCCCCCCTAGGAAAAAGCCGGATAGGGTGGGTTGCTGGGAACGGGAACTTGGACATCGGGATGGGTTATGGGAAGAAGGGTGGGAATGGGGGGGAGCAATTTTGCTCCAATCCTTTTGTCTGACTCTCTTCCAAGACTGATTGCTCAGCGAGGGCATCAGACAGTGCCAATTGCCAAATATGCGGTCCCTGCCACGGGTTACCGCTCACCCATAGGGTCCGATAACTGGGCCCCAACTGTCGGAGACAGGAAGTACCCTATTTAGTGGCGACGGTCGGGCCCCCCCCCCCCCCCCCCCAAAACCCCCAGCTCTGCGGCCGATGCGTACTAACGCCCTCGATCAACTGTCCCGCAACAGGTACTCACGAATCACCAGTGAAGCTTTCCACTATACACGGGTACTTGCAACACCTGTTTTTCACGGTCTCCGGACACCGGAAGTTTGTATGCGAACGTTAACTGAAATCCACGTTCGCAAGGCTCCCACGGGGGGCTCATATGAGAGCCCTTTACTTATGTCCTCCTCTGTGCCTACTCTTTCGCTCAATGGAACAAGAGTCTTCTGGCATTGCCGCTGGGCTCGGCAGAGGAGATCGGTCCGGGCCTACTAGCCGTTACTAAGCCAGGAGAGTTTCCCCGGTCGGTGTACTAACCTCACCTTTCCTCGTTTCCCCGTGCGGACACCAAGTAGCTCGTGCAAGCGCCCAGCGGCATTTGGGTGACGAGGTTCGCCTGCACCTCGGCTAGAGAAGATCAGTCTGTAGGCCCCTCGCAGCAAGGTTACAGGGGGGCGCGACCCCCCCACCCAGGCCCCATACGGACTGTACAACATCTAGCCCCCAGTGACGTTCGGTACAGGGGTATGTCACTCCCCCAGCTTTCTGCGATAAGGTCGCTGGCCCCGCCAAACTTGCGGTTACAAGGGTCGCCAGTCCCCCGGCCCGTAATGGTTTCCCGAATTTAATCGGTATTCCCAATACAAACGACTGTACGCTTGCGGCACTTGCTACTTTCGCAACTTGACTCGCCGGCCTCTCCCACGCTGGATTACAGGGGTGCGTTACTTCCTCCGGCCAAAGAAAGTCATAGTTGATCGATCTCGACACGCTTTCCTGCTTCAATCGCATTGCCAAGTGCCGGGTTGACACCCGACCGCCCGAACTCCGCGTAGGACCTGATTCCAGTTGACCAGGAACCTCCGCAGTGGCGGCCGTTTTGCACGCTCCCTGGGCAGGGATTGTGCGGCCTCCCCGATTCCTCGAGGAGGTCTCGTGGAATTACCGTACTTCCACGCTCTGGCCCCTATGACATTAGGTTACAAGGGTTTGTCACAACCCCCGGCCTGCAGACCAGTTCGCAAGTTCAACAGAACGAGCCCCAAGCTATGGTTACAGGGGTGTGCACGCCCCCGGCTCGGTAGTGGTCTACCCATTGCTTCAGCAATGGTACGCCAACACTACGTGCGAACTGTACCGCTTGAGCGCAGTGATTACGTTGCAACATTGACCCGCTGGCTTCCTCTCACGCTGGATTACAGGGGCGCGTTACCACCCCCAGCCTTTGGCCTCCTCCCACACTGGATTACAGGGGCTCGCTACTTCCCCTAGCCAAGAGAGTCATAGTTGCTCCACAATAACCATCTTTCAAATACCAGGGATCCTCTGAGGAACTCCCAGTGGCTCTGCACTCTCGCCCCAAAGACTGAAGGTTACAAGGGCTCATCGGGTTCCCTCGGTCAGCAGACCAGTTGGCATTAAAGGCCCCTTCCATGCTCCGGTTACAGAGGTTCGCTACACCCCCGGCCTCATTGTGTGTACCCATGCTTCAGCATGGCACGATAAAACGAACTGTACCGCATGTACCCCTATGACTTGGGTTACAAGGGCTCGTCACCTCCCTCGGCGAGCAGATCGGTTCGTGTTTATAGGCCCCTTCCTAGCTGCGGTTACAGGGGCTCGCCACTCCCCCGGCCTCATAGTAGCGCTCACATTGCTTCAGCAACCGTGCGCCACTATAACACAAACTGTACCGCTTGGTGCAGTTGCACTTCGCAACATTGACCCCCCGGCCTCCACCACACTGGATTACAGGAGCGCGTTACCGCCCCCGGCCAAAGAGAATCATAGTTTCTCCACAGAAATTTGCGACCGCAAATTTTGATCGAATTACCATTCCAAGCACCAACCTCGGTAGCCACCCAGGCTGTCCGGGCCTGCGTCCGCATCACGCATCGGTGTTCTTGGAAGGCACTTGCCCTCAGAGTGCCTGGGAGTCGCTCAAGCTCCCATGGGCGTTGAATACCCAATACAGTGTGCCTGGCACACCACTGACTCCTGCCATTGCGACGGACCAAAGCAGGACAGCCGAAACCAACCGACACAGCCCAGTCCGCCGGCAGGGGGGGCCACGTGCAGGCCGGCAGTAAGGTTTCCCGTCAAATTTGGGCGTATTGGTTACAATCAAGCCACACCCGTGTCATCCGGAGCCATTTAATGGCTCGCGTCTTAAATGTGTCATCGCCATTGCATCTTAAGATGCGATGACAGATTAATTTGGACTTTAGGGAGCAATGACGAATTCTAACAATGCAAGCTTTGTTCCCCTAGGCCTAAACATATCTCATACTAGCTCTGTGCATGATTTGGCACTTAAATTTTTTTAAAATAAACACATGGGAGCGAGACGAAACAAATTATAGTTATGTTCTTCTCCGCAAAAGCAGGTTACACTCCAGCTCGTCCAGTACTTTAATATTCTATAAATAAGTGCTCTGACTGTGCAATGAATACAGTATTGGTCCGAAGCATCATATATTCCTGCGTACAGACATTCGTCCAATAACATTTATCGGGATGTACTTCTGCCTGTATATAATACTTTTTCAGGACTCAAAGTACGGTACAGGATTCAAAGTACTGGCACAGATTTCTGGTGTTGCACGCACTCTACAAGTCCTTTTAATGTAATTCATAGATTCAGCGACTGCTTAGTGCAGTCCCCAGCAGAGTCTGGAGGAAGGCGAGTTGCAATATCGTAGATATAGTATCATAAAACCTTGTCCAATACCGAATCACTTTCCTTAAAAAAGAGTAGGAGACCGCCGATATGTGCCGGAGCTTTAGGCTCTCATTGGGTTTTTAGTCATGGCAATGCACATACGTCCCTTCGCTTGAAGTGCGCTGAGTGCAAGATGACTTTTTTTCATCAGAGCCCTTGCAAATTTAGACATCATCAGAAAATTTAGACGTTAAGCCCAGCGTCCTATTTTTAGCAAATAAGAATTACATATCCTTAATGCGGATACATAAAACGAGCCAATAAGTCTCATACTCATTGTATCTAAAGCTGTCTATATGCTTTGATGGTAGTAGGGTTATTTGAGTGGCTGACAAACCAAAACAACATTTTGAAATGCTAACTGCTTTCGGGTCTATAATCTAAGGCCGGCTAGAAATATCAGCGGCATATTTGCGCCCTGGGGTTTCTGTATTGTCTACCCCTTACCTTTTCCATGAAATTAGAACCAAAAGTTTGAACCTAATTGCACAGCTTGCACATAATATTTGTGTGAGTTTTCCCTATCCATAATAACGTAACCGGGTAATTTATTCAAACAGGAGACGAAAATTCTTCAAAGTTTTTTCTTGAAAGGTGGTAATCTCTGAATACTTTAGAATTAAATTTGGCTCGAGACTGTAGGGAGGAGATTAGCCGCTAAATACGCCGGTCGGAGGAGCTTTTACTTCGGAGAAAATTGAGGGTAATACTTCTCGTTTGAGTCCCAAGTGCGTCAGATTCTTGAGTATTTAACAAACTCCTATGAATTGTGAGAGGAGCATGACCTTTGAGAAAGTCTG
This sequence comes from Haemaphysalis longicornis, assembly GCA_013339765.2. Classification (NCBI taxonomy): domain Eukaryota; kingdom Metazoa; phylum Arthropoda; class Arachnida; order Ixodida; family Ixodidae; genus Haemaphysalis; species Haemaphysalis longicornis. Next base: position 178,989,051 of record CM023449.1, on the reverse strand, counting down.
AGCCTGGAATTTGAAGTTTACGTAACGCCTCTTGAACACTCACAAATTTTTTCATTCGATTATGACGTCCTAATTAGGTTAAGCGCTAATTGATTTATGATTGCTTTTAATGAATATTTCGTTTATATGTTACTATGGCTTTCCGAAAGCTTTTCTTTGCAAGTGGGCGCGGCATTTCTGGCATGACTCCAGTAAGCTGACGGTAATTCGCAATTGGAAAACAAGGTATTCGAAATTGCACTTGGTATGAGAGATTTTCAGCGCACCGCGCGGCTGATTAGTAATGTTTGCATTCATCGCGCGAGGTCGCAGTTAGCCAGATGTAGTGAAATATCTCGGTGAACTATGTTGTCAATAATTGCCCAACCAGTGTATTTTATTTGCCTTCAACCTTCTTTTTACACTATTTGAAAATCTAGTTTAGACTTCCCCATGCGTTTGCTTTACATTTGTGTATATTCCTGTCTTATTAAGCCCTCTTATTTGAGGCCCAAGTACTAAATGAAAAATAACAAGGCTGAAGCTTCACTGAGCCTAAAATACTGCCATTCTTTTGCGCTACAATTCAAGGGCTGTATGCGATGAGGCCGGGTGTGTTGAGTATCTGTCAACTTGCGCAAATAACTCTCTTGCAATTATCGCATATCAACAAAAGTAAATTGTACACCAGGCAACTTTTGAAAAAAAGTCTATTCTGCGCGCCAAACTAGCCCTTACACGGGTAGAGAGCACGGACAGTCGTTGCGAATGGAGTACATGACGGTAATTAGCCCTAATTGTTAACACGTGTGTCTAAGGGTCCACGCGTAACACAGTAAAGTCCTTATCAAGGCAAGATACAGAGGTTCCGCATACGCCCCACACAACAGCTCGCACGTTTTCAATGTAGGCCTTATTATTGAGTTTATCACTAGCACTCAGAACCCCACAACTGCTCCGTTTACCCCGAGCATTCTGTGTTTATCACAAACACTCAGTACATGGTCCTGTATTGAGTATACGAAATTGATGCATTGCGGTGGGAATTAACGACGTTGTTGAAAAAACTATTACTCTTCTGTAACAGAAAAATATAAATACAGATGAAACTCAATTTTACGTAACACGATTTTACGAATTTCCCGATTTAACGTACAAATTCGAATTCCCCTCACAGTTGCCCATAGGCTTAATACTTTTGCGAACTTGAAATAACCGCGAACCCCGAATTAACGAAGCATTCTTGGAAAAAAAAGATGCATTGAAAAAGGGCATTCTCCAAATTTATGGCGCCTAGAATATCTGGCAGTGTGTCGCCAGGGCAGTGCAAGCACTCGAGCTCGTGTTCTGCCAGCCCACTACCGGCACGCGAGCTGGCAGTGGGCTGCTAGCGTGTGTTGCGGGCTCCACAAGCCAGCAACTCCAGCAGCAAGAGTCATTGCCCAGTTGCTGGGAAGAGCTTCGTCGGCGTGACGAGGTGGCCGCAGATCAGAACTTCGACGACTTGGTAAATGCCAACGCAGATGCGCACATTGACAACAGAGGTTCTGGACGAAGAGAGGTTTCCGACCCACAAGAGGAGTCTCGAAATGCGAACGATCTGGATACTGTCGAAGCTCCCGTGCCCACCCCAAGCCAGGTGGCGGACGCCGTCGACGTTCTGAGGCGGCTTGGTGGGCACACGAGGGCGCCTTGGACGCTTTGGCTTCACTGGCCAGCTACTAGAAGTGTGTGCACCCGCTCTCGCGAAGGGCGCGCAGGCGAAAATCGCAGCTTTTTTCGAGGCAAATATTTGTTGTTCCCTCTAACAAAATTTGTCGTCTCTCGATTTTATGTAGTTCCTGATCTAACAAAATAATTTGCGGGCCTCGGTGAGTTCGTTAACTTGAGGTTCATTGTATTGCACAAACGCAGAAAAAAAGGTACAAAACGTATAATGGCCTCTAAGTTTAGCAAGTAGCAAGGTCTTCTGGGAAAAAAGAAAGCGCTGCCTCGAGCCATAAAACTCACGACAAGCGTGACCATATTCGCGCGCTTCTAGCAACGCGGCCACAGTGTTTATTAGCACAGAGCTTTCAAGGTTTCAATATTCGCGCTAAGACATTTTCCCTCTTGTTTCACCTATAGTTTTTTTCTTGCTGGATGCGGTTTTTAAAAAATGTGGTTTCCCGCGCAGTATGAAGTTGGGCATCTGATGGGTTTGCGGAAGCTGTAGCGGGAGGTGCAGTAGTATAGCGAGGGACGTTTGATTTATTCGTGATCCATTTCCGCGTGTGTAAAGCTACACTCGGTTACGACCTGCCTTAGGGTTTGTACTTTACGCGATACTGATAATATGGCGCCAAGGAAGCTGCAGGAGGCGGACAAACGTGCTGTGTGCTCGGTTGGAACAACAATACGCTACGAAACCGGCACGTTTTATTGCACAAGTTTCCAAAAGACAAGAAACTTAAAAAGGAATGGGTTCGCCGGATAAATCTCCAGGGTCGTGATAGCCGATTCGGTTTGTGGGAGCCGTCCGAGCATCACAGGATATGTTGAGCCCATTTCAACGTGAGAATACGCAAATGTTACATTGGCCGTATGCGATCATTTTCCACAACGGGTCTTCTCCGAGAGGTCTCCTCCGGTAAAGACAGGTAAGCCCAGCATTATAACCTAAATTATGCTTTTTATATGTTTGGTTTGCCAGCTGCCGCGAATGCCGCCCCTCTAAGCGCCCGTCGTGCTTACAGGCATCCAAGACCAACTAGTGATCTGCAGCACTTTCGAGATACGACTGCCAGCTCAGACTAATGAACCCACGTTTTGTGACGACTTTTAGCACAAAAGGCGTAACAGGGCGAGAAAGCAAAACTTTCGCTCCAGCAGGCAACGATACGGTATCTCCAACGACAGCGACTGCCTGCAGCCAGTTTCCTACAGCATTGGAGAACGGGGTTTCTGCTGTTGTGAGTTCAGCATTTCCACTCTTCCTTCTCGGTAGCTCATTGTGGAAATATTATTTCCCAATTTTAAGGTGTATTGTACTTCCTGTGTACCAACAAAAGAGAGCTCGTCATAGCTGAACCAGGAATCTTGATCAAAGATGAGCTCCGTGAACTTGGCGTTAAATTGAACAGACCCCCCATGTTAAACGGTCGGCGCCAACTGACACTACCAAAGGAAACACGCACACGGCCGATCGCCAACCTGAAGAGACACGTTGAGCGAGTTATTCGAGAAGTGAAGAACTTGAGAGTACTGTGGCATGCTTTCCAAAAATGCAATGGCTGACAAGCCAAACCACTTACGGAAAATTTGTTGCTAGCTGAACAACTTCATACATGAAACACTTCTTAATGAATAAGTAAGCAAAATGTCAACTATGCTTGTTTCGTATTAGCGCCATCTGAGCAGTTTTACCTTTTAGTCGGTATTGGTTAGTTTTGCTAACGGAATAAAAGTGTACGTGTCTTTTAATGTTATGATACCATACTAGCTGCCCCGTCTTTTTTTCGACTGAAATGAACATTTCTATTTTCTTATTTGCACACAGCCGAAAACAGCAAAAGAGCTCAGGATTGCACAATAAGACTTGCCACTTCTTACGCAACAGCAACTGAAACAAATTCACACATAGTGTAGCATGAGTCGATGGGATACACAGCGCAAGTCCCCGAAATTCAGCAGTTTGTTGAAGAAATGCGGGCTGTGGTAAGTATGCTGATATTTGAAAAAGAAGCCAATTATCACAGTCCAGGATTGCAGATGTTCTGCATGCATCACACAGTGTTAAACGCCGAAGCTGCACCGTGAACAAATGCTACCTCCACAGGCACTGTCGTGCACAGCACGGCTTGGCACGGTAGAGCTACACGGTAGAGCTACGGTAGAGCTACGCTGCTGGGCGGCTGTGGCGCTCACAGTTCCCAGGCTGCTTTGCGGTCGCCGTTTGGGGGCGCGCGCAACTTACCGGAAAGGCCTATTCCAGGCTCCCAAATAGCCAGATACGCGTACTTCTTGGTGCTTGTTTTTTTATATGGTTAAAGAAAATGCACCGAACGTATGGAAAAAGCGACACCAGGTGAAACACCGCAAATTCATATCCTTGCTGTTTATTTCATAGATGAAGTCTTAAAATTCGCGCGTATTTGCGCCTACATTGATGAAATGTTCTTGTCTGTGTACTTCAGCCGTTCGTAATTGCCTATGTCGTGGCAGCCGATGGAAAAATGTCACTGTTTACAATAGAATGTGTAAGTCGGGTTTGTGTATTTTCTCACTATATTGCTGATTTATATTCATTAAATATTGAAAAATGAGACCTCCCGAAATTGCATTCAAATTTAATTATTTGGCCAAAGCAGCCCTGCCGCGTTTTGTGTAAAGCAGTATCAATGCTCAAGAACTACTGTTACTTGTATCAGTAATAATACTAGTACGACTAAAATGCGATGTTATACTGTGTCCATATTCTCAAAAATTGTTTCAAAAATATTCCAGTTGTTTACATACACTTCGTTTAGTGGAATGCCCACCCGAATAGCATTTTATTAAATTAAAATTTCAGGTGGTCCACTAATGCATTTCAAATTAACTAAAATGAATGCGAAAGTATTTCCCAAGTACAAAAATACTGGTTGAAATTATCTCGTGTCAAAGCGTTGCGAACGCAGTGAATATAACATTTTAAATTTTAGGATGACCACGCTGTCAATTTCAAACAAATTAGAAAACAAGAGCAGGTGATTTCAAAACAACTAAACAGTTCATTATTGCGATCGCGCTAAAAACAAATACGGTAATGCGGGGTGACATTTATTAAGGGAGCATCATAAAGGAGCATCCTAATGCAGGGCGCATTCGTTGGTATCCATGCATGGAGTGTAACGCGCGTTGGACGCATTGCATAACTAGGGTGACCGGCCGTCGGCCGCTGCTGGCGTGTTGTCGGCGGAAACCAAGCAGTCGGCATTGGTAATGCCCGTGGAGTAGCAGAATAAATACAGCGGGACTTATAAAAAGCAGTGATTTTTTACGTATACCTAAAGATTATAAATCAAAGCTACATACTGTTGTCCTTACGCCTTCGCTTTTCTGGCACCCTTGTGGCCCTACTATGATATATGCATTCAGTGGGTGGTGGGATGGTTCCATAATTTATAGAATATTTTAGATGCGACGCTGAGAGGAGCATCTCTTGCCGGCGGCCCTGTCCTTCCTGAGTCGTCGTTATCCGCGTCCGCACAGCTGCGTCTCTCCTCCGCTCAACCCCTCTCCTCTCTCCGATAGCGAACGCTCTCGCCCAACATCGGCGGGCGCGTGACCGCAGCGCACTCTCACTCCGCCGGTGGGCGGAGCTGCGCGCGGCGCTGCGCGCTGTGCGCATGAGCAGTACTCTCTCTCTCCGCCGTCTCCTCTCCTTCGGGTGCGTGCCGCGCTCCGGCCAGTCTCTCAGTCGACGGTCGGCCGCGCTTGCGTTTGCGCCGCTTTCCCTCGCGTGGAACCCAACGATGTGATTGAAACGCAATTCACGTTCACTACTCGTTTCACGCAATTCGACTAATCGACACAACGGAAACACCCAACAGAACCCCCTTCAGCGTCGCATCACACCAGGGTTCCCGCGAGGGGAGGTGGGCGTAATTTTGGCCATTTGAACTCCGGGAATACAATGGCAGCTCATTGAAGCATTGAAAACACACAAGGAGATCGGAGTGGTTTAAAACGTGATGTAAAGTCGGGACGGTTTGTTGAATATTTCTGCCGACTGCGATAAAAATTCAGCAGAAGACACGCCTTCAGCAGATCATGCGCTCTGGGGCCACGCCATATCATTTGAGAATATCAAGAGCCGGCGGTGCCGGCTAGTGGTTTAATATGTTTAATATGTTACGGCTGAATAATGACGATGCACGTGATACCAACGACTCATATTCGTTCTTGTTTTTGTGCGTCAGTTATTGTGTCCCCGCAGAGAAAACCTCAAATGTGAGCAGTGCCGCCGTAAAATAGCCGCGTATATGGCTGCCGGAAATGCCGACTCCATCTTTAATGCCTGGAGCACGCAAGGCAGACGACGTGCAGACACACTCATGAAAACATGCGCGTGACAAGCTTATGCTTACCCTTATCTCAACGCGAATACTTTCCCTTATCGGCTGCGTCATCAGAATAAGCAGACAGGGTCTTGCGCCACGGGCTAATTAGTTCCTTCTTATGTACTCACTGCTGTACACAATCAGTAACGTATTAAAAATATTTACAAAGCAATCATCATCATCCCCCTCATATTCATCATCGACAACACCTACTACTAGTGCAACCAAAAACCACAGAGTCTTTTGGTTCACTGCCGGACAAAAATCTCTCCCTGACCGTCACTGTCTCCTTCCTGCGCTGCCCGATTCCATTATTTGGACCGAATTTTCTTACTTCTTGTCTCCATAGTGTTATTGGCCTTCCCATTACATAAGTTCCGTCTCTCGGTATCCCTCTGTTTCTCTCGTGCTCCAACTTTTGTTAGTCTTTTGCACTACCTGGTCAGCTCATTTCGACTATTATTCATGATTGAAAATTAGCGCCGAAAAAACAAAGCACAAAAAACAGAACGAAAAGTACACAGGAGAGTACCTTGCGTGCGCTTCATCGAGGGGCCGTGGCTGAACTCACAACTGGTTTATTTTGAAAAATCACTAGTAATATACATAAATCAGTCTCCCGCGTGGCGGTAAATTATTACAACAAATAAACAGAAACAAAAAACCTAATCACTCATCGGTCTGCACAAGTGTAATCTATTGGTTTGCGTGGTCATGCAAGGGTGTCGCTCAGATAAGCGTATTCCCGGTCATGCAGCACTACGATGGGCATACTTATCCATCGGTCGGCAGATCCACTGATTTGAAATGCTTCGATAATTTCTCTTGTTGTTTTATCTCTGTTTTTCGACAACACAGTGATTTCTTCAAAGACAGGCACACAGCCATGTGAGATTCAGTGTTTTGCTAGGTTACGGTGCGGATTTGTTTTTAATGAACGCTGGTGTTCCGACAACCTGGTGTTCAGAAACTTCCCGTTTTTCCCGGCTTACATATGTCCACACCGAAGTGGCAACATATACACGACTCCCGTTGCACATTTCACTAATGCGTCTTAATGATTTATCGGGAACAAATTTTTTCTTCTTGTAACCCGGGAAGCTAATCTTCGGCTAACCATACTGCACAATTTTCCCAATTTATTTGGGGCCGAGAACACTATGTCGACAGCGTAAGCTTTTGCCACCGTTTTTAAGTTATGAAAGAGGCGGTGCTTATACGGTATCAAAACGGGGTATTTTTTTCTTTGCATTGGCGCCTGCATTGCGGAACCAGCCGCATGTTTGCATTTTATTCATTTAACTAGCTTCTACACGACCATAAGGATAACATTGCCAGGGTAGCCTGCCTTCCGCTGTCTACTTATCTGGTTATAGAAGCTGCCCTTCAACTGATGGTCACATGACTTCGAAAATGCTAAACGTAGTGATAAAAATGCTATCCCATTTTTTATTTCCTTTGAATAACCCGATTTGAAGCTTAGGGCGGGTTTTTGAGATCTGGGGCGGTAACACCAGCATACGCCATCGTTAGGGAAGGTTAATTCTAAATCCAAAAACTGCAGTTTGTTCAATTTTTTCAGCTGAAATATGAACTGCAATCCAAGACCACACTCATTGAACACGTTGAATGCCTTCTACATTCAGTTCTCTATTTTCAACAATTATTAGAAAATCACCTACACAGCGGAAAATATTTTTTCCAAGTCACATACATTTCTTTCCATATTTCTGTCAACCCTACTTAAGAATGTATTACTAAGCATAGGAGCCACCTTTGAAACAATACACACCCCTCGTTTTTAATCGAAAAATTTATGTTGCCACGCCATAAATGTTGATTTCAGATAGAATTCTAGGATCTCCATAAAACTGTTGACTGACACGCCGCAGGTTTGCGGCGTGTTTTGAATCTTATTAGTCGCAAGATGGTATTTATTGCATGCAATACTAATATAAACCATAAAAACAGGGGGATTAAATATGTATTTGTATCAGGTCTGCGAGTTTGAATCGTCCAGAACCTTCTAAAAAAAGTGGTCACAAATGATGGTTAAAAAATATGTAGGCGAAAACATTGGCGAGAAGATATCGAAAAAGTAACACCTTCAGCCAAAACCAATAGAATAAGGATCAAACTAGCAACATATAACAGAAATTATGCAGGTTCGGCCTCTCTATTTATCATTTCCCACTAGACATAATGAATTGAGGAACTTCTTTCATTAAGTTAAGATCAATGGCTGACAATGTGGTCCCTGACATTAACGAACGGTTCCTTACATTGAACGGGCCTTCTACCAAAATACATGTTCTTCCCGTAGGGATACAAACTTCTGCTGATAAAAGAAAGGGGCATGGAGGCAAGGGTTTACAAAGATGATTTCTGTCTCCTGATGGGCACTGAACAAAGACTTAAAAATGCCGCTGTGAATCGATTGAAAAAGTTTATTTGAAGGTTAAAAAGGCATTTACTAAGCTTTATGATACTGCATACTTGGATGTTCTTCAAGGCCATTTAATTGAATTTAACAATATTCCCTGGGCAAGATATAGCAGTACTTTCTGCAGTAGTTTCGCAAATGCGTTTTTTGAAAGTGAATATTTGTACAGCCTGATGACCGAAAACACTTTTCTGGGAGTTTTTGACGTCGCATTTGGAAGAGGGTTGCTCACTAAGATAGCCGGAACACTGCTGTATTCAATTCCCTAAAATAAATGTGACAACACGTTCCGACGACGAAGAATGCTTCAGGCGCTGCTTTATGCATATTAGAAAGGAAAAAAATCAGAACATCCCCCTCGCGAGGGGCACGATCAAATGCAGAGCATTTCCGCGGGGGGCGTGCCTGCAAGTCTTATGGATTACGTATTGGTTGTTGTTGTTGTAATTGTTGTCTTCCAGCGTAGACATTGTCGATGAAGTCGATGGTGAAACGTGAAACGTGCCGTGAACCCCCTGCCGCGGCTATTACGCAACGTGGAGAGGCTACGACGCAACGTGGCGCGGCTATGACGCAACACAATCCAACACAATCCACTTTAATCCAACCCAATCCAAATCCAATCCAAGCCAATCCAATCCAATCCAATCCAATCCAATCCAATGACCTTCGCGAGAGAGTGTTATAGCGCCGAAATCGCGCAACCACATGAACGCGAACCGAACGCGGCGAGAGAGGGTGTTGCGAGCAGAGAGAAGGCGAGGAGGACGCGGGGGAGAGGGCGCACCTGTGTCTGACGGTTCAATGAGTCAAGGATATAAGGCGCGTGCGTAACCTTCCATTATGTGTCGGCTCCGTGGAGCAGTCGGTAAAGTGCCGTGTACCTTGCGTTCCGCCCGCAGAGTCGTGGGATCGAAACCTGGCGCCGGAAGGTATTATTTCTTTATATAGTGTAGGGTGCTGACTACGTAGTGATGCGGACTACGGACGCCAACGCGGGTGACATCGTGAGTTACTAAAATGCTCTGCATTTAAAATATACTTCTGCGCATGACACACTGTCAGACAAAACCTGACTCAGCCGGCTTTCTGATATATTTCAAAGGCTTCACCCCCTCTTCCACAGTGACGTCCACATCGCACAAAATCTGGAAGCAATCCATCTGGCACATTCGCAATCAAGATCCAACAAATTCCTCACGTAGCTTCTTTTGCCGTTTTTGTCCGCTCCTTATCCTCAGTCCACTGGCGTTTTTACATCGCTTGTCATCAGTACAAGAACCGCATTTGCATAAAAATGCGGGACACTGAGCCATGTTAAAAGAAAATTGACGTTTATGGATGCGTACGGATCTGTAAATGGAATAATGGCGGGCCAGCACATTCTTAGGTCTTTACCTGACCACATGGTATTCCGTCGAAATGTCGACTAAGTACTACTCTTAAATCTCAGGAGGGAGCTGTCAAGATAGCTGTGAAAAACCCAAAGGGAACAAACATCCTTCATCAGTAAGCACAACAGGCGAGGAAGAAGAGGGAGGCGTTATTGTTCGGTGAAAGGTTTGATGAGAGCACACAATAAAATGACGTCAGCACGAATCAGGCTATTGCGAATGTAGAAGCATAACAGTTGTGCCCGTCAGGTCGACGTGACAATATTAGAGATGAACACAGGAATTTGATTTGAAGTAGGAACACGTAACGCGAAGCCCTATGTGGAAGAAATAAAACAGAAAAAGTTGTTATCGCCCATGTTAGTGCTTAGTAAATGAAAACGGCAATCTGAAACCGCGAACTTGAGACGTGCACAATAAGAGTAAAGAAGGAAATGAGCACTACCCGCTGCTATTCTTTTTCTCTATTCTTCTTCTCTTCTTCTCCGGTGAGGACACCATCCGATGAGGATTGTGTCCTCAGCGGAAGGAAAAAATGGCGTACATGTGTTCTCAAATCAGCCTCAACTGGCGGCTTCTCGGTTTTCGGACGCAGGAAGGTCGCAGAAACAAATGGTCATAACCAATGATGAGGGAACTCATTTTTGGTACCTCACTGCAGCCACTCTGCAGTCGCAATATAAACGTACAAAATATGCCGAATAGTTAAAGCTTTGTAAGATTCTGAAAGCGAAAGCCAGGTTGTGCTTTCGGCGGAACTGCAGTGAACGTTTGCTGAACTTCGTGGCCGCGCCTACCACCGCGCCCTTCGATCTTTGGAGCTCGTTTGTTTACCTATCTGCAGCACCCAGCCATCACCAGGAACTTCAGGTTGGCCCCAGTAGGTATGTTTACCTCACAATGCGTGGTCGTTTTATGCGTGCGGCCGCGGCCTATCCTGCACACTCGATGCTGTTTTCCGTTTTTCTGCGAGAAATATGCCGATAATTTCAAGAACCTTTATCTGAGATTCTATTGGTAGCCCTGCTTCTCTTTCACTGTTACTGTTGGGTATCCCGCCCGCCCTTCGTTTTCGTGCATGGCAAGAATTTTGTCTACCCCAATGGTGTTTCTACGAAACATAGGAATATAAAGGTTCCATTGAAATTTTGATTGCTCTAGACACTTGACAGATGCAGTCTTATGAGCACAGCCTACTGTCCCTTAACAAACTCGTTTGGATCCCCGAATATTTCGCTTCTAACAATTTTTGTAACTTACAAGCGTATGATATAGCGTCTTTCTCGAATTCGGCTTTTCTTAAGAAAAAAACAGGCCATGACCAATCATGCACTGGTTTCCCTTTTTAAAAAGCTCTGATCGGCACACGTATTATTTCAACCAGGCGTACTTACATTTATCAGCGTGGATATGCCATTCTTTCCCTGTAGGCCAGATATGCCATTCTTGCCCTGTAGGCCAGATATGCCATGTTCCGTAGTGGTCGCAAAAATAATTACATTTGTACGATCAGTTCTTTCCAAATATTACAGCTTTTACCTGCAGTTTTCTCAAGAATTCCGCGCAAAATTATTTGCATTTTCTTTAGCAGCTAATTGATTCTTCCGCAAATTCCTTTTCGTTTTCGGCGTGAGTGAGCGTCACCTATGCATTATTCCCGTAGCCTTCACGACACAGACGCCGTTTAGAGACTCAGAGTTTAAGCGTTAACTAAATTCTTACCTATATCTATCATTCGATTATAATTAGAGACCGGAACTGTAGGCAAAATGCCTATTTTTTTGTTCATTCTGCATCAAGCCTATTTAACATATAAGCACACACTAAGGGAAGGGGGAGCATTTTAAGCAATAGCTTCGCGTGCCTATAGTGCCTATTTTGACTACATGGGCTTTTTCGTGCCTATTTTGACTATATAGGCTTTTTGGAGCCTAAAAATACCTTTTTGTGTTATATATGCCTTTTTGGATTTTTGGAGTCGATGTTCTGCAGAGACTGCTCTCGCTTCAGCAGCCCGCAACGGGGTGTTTGCTTCACGCCTTTTGTGAGGAAAATCCTCGAGCTGTGCCAAACACGCAAAATGCCCAAACCGTGCCCAAGACACCACCGCCTGGAACGTGCCACCTCGGCCGAGCGGCCAGAAACCCGCGCGCAGCGACACCTGAGCCAAGCTCACTGACGACATCCCAGTCCGCGCGAACTCTTTTGTTCTGTGTCCTGCTGACGTGCTGTGTCCACGGACCAACCGGGAATACTTCTGCCCATGTGCCCTATGTATAGACAACAGAATAAAAAGACAGCAAACAAAAACTCAACGCTACGCAGCCGCGTACATCCCGCTCAAGCTCAAAGATGCCTGCTGGGGGAAATGCGAGCAAATCTTCGATACGAAAGTTTTAAGCTGATGCCACGAACACGTGCATTGTGAGCCGCCGATAATGGGTGCACCGACGGCTGGTAAAATGGAGTACGCGTATCACGAAGAAGGAACGAAAAACGGAGAATAGAAAGGGGGACCTCAGCACTTTACAAGTTGTCTAGTTGTGACACCCGTCATCTGCTGCGGCCGCGTAATCTTTACGGGCATTTGGACACCTAGTATTACGGGAATTATTTCCAGAGAACCTTGCGCGCTGTCTAATATTGATAATCGGTGTACAGTGCATAGTTACTGAATGGAGTTATTCCGGCAGCTTCACTAGTCATCCGCTTCTGCAGAACAGAATAGCAAGGCAACTTGTACAGAAATATTGCACTTCATTGTACTATCCATGGGATTAATCGGTGTTGTGAAGAGCTTAGGAGGTCATTCTGCTCCGTCAATGAATAATAATTTGCAGTAAAAATCTTTATTCGACGCACAGTTGTGTCTTCAAGGGGCATTTACCGATTGTGCCTGTTCCACAAGAGCTCGTTTTTAAACCTCCAGGGACTCGACTGATGACAAAACTACATCAAAAATACTCCGGTTTCTATCAATAGCTTTGCACGAGACAAAAGCGTCGCAGCTCAAAGTATTTTCCTACGCTAAGTTCAACGTGACATGGCGCATTCGTGAGCCTATTTCGCACTCTTAGCAGAAAGCATTCCAGCAGCAAAGAGAGTTGGCGCCACTTTAAGAATCCTAAGTTCATTTGAGAAGTTCAGGACAGATCTGCAACCGTCCCCAAAGGATCGGTTGACCAAATCTGCCTGATATAAAATTTCTGGATTCCACGTTCTTAAATAACTTCCGAATGTTCTGAGCAACCAAAATGGTGATATTCCAGATGGAATTAGATCATGGACGTCCCGAAGTACAAGAACGCTCCGCAAACTTCAATTGGCGTTGAGCGTTGTTTTTTCGCACAAAATTATCGACTGAAAGGGGGTCCAACTTCAAGCAGCAAACCATTGAAATTGGTATGGTTTTTCATGGCTTTCAAACATTCCTTTTGTTGTTGAATCACCGTAAATTTCGCGTAAATTTTGAAATATGAACTTTTGTGCTGCTTCTTTACCGGAAGAAAATATAAAACTACTTTCCCCCCAGGCAGCACAGGAGCTCAGAAAAGCAGTGTTCGGCCTAAAACAGGCCGGTGTACTTTGGCCAGTGATTTTCTGTCCGGCCGTTTTCCGGCAGCCATGTTCGGCCCATGTCCAAATGTGGGCCTTTTGGCCGTATACGGCCGTACTCCCATGGCTGTCCAACGGCCAGTGTCCGTCAGCCAGTCGACCGGCTTACGGTCATACGGCCAGATTCCAGCCGTAGGGCTCTGGCCATTCCAAAGCCACCCGTGTACAGCCGAAGTACGGCCGCCGGAGGACAGCCGAGATGCGGTCGTCGGACTCCAGCCGGACTAAAGCTACCGGAAAAACGGCCGTGCTACGGGCATTGGAGTTCAGCCACCGTACGTTAACTTTACTAAGGCCGGTCACTGCATGTCGCGCAAGCAGATGACTCATTCGCGCAGTGCAGAAGCAGCACAAACCCATCATTTTAGGTCCAATGCAGCCACATCAAAGTGAGCTCGCGCACAACCACCAGCCGTCAGGCTTTCAGCGCAGCCTTGCTTAATTACCAGCCTCAGTTGACAGCAAAATTCATTTATTAAACAGTGATCACGAATTGTCGTTCTTTTAATTGCTGTGCCTCTTTTACTGCCTAACACAGAAAATATTCAGTTCTTTGTAGAGCTTGAATAGATGTATTGCCCAGGTCCTCATATCCTCTGTGGGGCGGCGCACCTGTAATAAACGGGGAAAGAGGAGGGGGTCTGAGGGCGCATACTTTAGTGGGTTGAATTTCAGAGAGATAAATTGCGCCACTTTTAGCCAATTTCTTTTAGGGAAATATTCCGGAACACTTTCATGCTATGACTACATAAACTATTTTTAAAACAGTTCCTTGACCAATTTTGCTGTATATAAAACCGGCGTGAATGCCTTTACGAAGCGTTTTGGTTCTCAACAAAACACTCAGGAGCATTTATTATAACTCATTCACAAAAAAGTATGTCCAGTTTTTGCGCATTTTTCTTGCAAAGACATTTTCTACTCGACCAACTTTTCTGATGATCTTACGCAGGGCTGATCCTAAGAAGGAGCGAACAGGTACTTCCATTTTTAATCTATTTTAAAGTTGTTTTCATGAGGATACGTCCACAACACTTAATATTCCAAAAGAACTTAATTTTCTTCTAATGTCATACTACGTTAAAAAAATTCTAGACGCGTTGCGAATGACACCCTGCTTCAGGTGGCTGCAGTTGTATCCCTCTGTGTTCACGCAAGGAAAGGCGTAAAATTAGAGTTATATAATTTGTTTCAAACCAATAACATAGCAATGGTAGCATGCATACAGGAAACCTTGCATACTGCAACGAATAGGGCAATAAATATTTTATTGGTCAAGGTTGAATGCGTAGGGTTCTCAACCCGTCGGAGGCAAACTTGCGCCTCTGGAAGTTTATTTATTTATTTTTTTTTGTTTATTTATTTATTTATTTATTTATTTATTTATTTATTTATTTGATGCCTGCTTGCCTTTGCATGCATTACAGAAGGGAGATACATAACACTAAGCATTAAATATGAGACAAAATAACAAAATAATTCTATAAAGAGAGCTCAAAAACGTCAATATATACAGTTAATGCAATCATACGTGGAAGATAATTACACTGCAGTATTGATGTAAAATAAAATGAATCGCGCAAGGCGTCACCTTTAAAGGAAAGTTAATAATTTGCTTTAAGCTAGCGGTCCCACTTTGCGATGTGTAGAATGGCGCTTGGACATACTTCTCCCCTTCTACTCCAGTTTTCGAATGATAGATATTACGAAAAAACTTCAACCTGTGGTTTCGTCTGTGATCTTTCACGTCCTGCCATTTCAGTTTACTTTTACTTTCTCTCATGCTAGCTTCAGCGTGCCAATTACCTAATACGAATCGCACTGACATATTCTGCATGTTTTCGAGCGTATCAACCAGCTCTTTGGTGTAGGGATCCACGAAAACACATGCGTACTCCAAGATTGAGCGCACATGAGTGAAATACGGTTGTTCTTTTCAGTTAGATGGAGGTTCACTGAAATTTCGTCTTAGAAAGCCACAAACATATGCAGCCGTAACTTTTATGGTGTGAACCTGCCTATTTTACCTCTAACCACTCCCTAAATAAACTCCTAGGTATTTATGTTCCTCGGCCGTTGCCACAGCGGCATAATTAACGGCATACGTATTCAATTGGAATGAAGGTTTTTTAGTAAAGGTGCCGTTAACACACTGTTTAACATCGAAAAACTTTTCTGAATCAGCACACCAGGATGTTATTAAATTCGAATAAAGCTGCAGGTATACGGAATCACGTTCATTCGCTATAGTCCGGTAAACTACACAGTACTTTTGAACAAAGCTATAGGGCCAATAGTAATAACAATGCAAAAACCGATTCATTCAGTTCATAGGATGAAATGTACTACGCAGAAGGTGATATGGAACACAATCATTTGATTTTTTTGCAGTCCAAGAATATACAGTCAACCCCTTTAAGCTTATTATTGCAAGAGCCAAATCGTGCGTGAACTCAACAATCTGCGTTGAGCAAGAAAATCCTGACAAAATCCGTGTTTGCTAGGATGCTGGCGATTATGTTTAACCAAATGAGTCATATCCCAAGAGTAGCTAAGCTCACCTTCAAACATCGGAACTAAATTAACAGCTAGGCTTCGTCAGTGACAAGGCTCTGTTGTTATCGCAAATTTAAAATAATTTTTTTTCTAAATAGGCAGTCGTAAAATCCTATGAAGTAACATAGTGCAGGGCATGAAGTTGATTCTACGAATGCACGAGCGAGTCTCTTCTACGTTTATCACCAACAACATAGTGCAACATTGCTTGTCGCAGTTTAATTGTAAGCAGAATAACTTTCGCTTTTGCTCGCACTTGCCTTTCTTCGGTGAGGAGTCCTTGACATGGTAGCGGTTTACCTCCTGCGTGGTGGCCGCTTGCTCAACGCCCTTGAAGGCCAGTTATTCTGGTGAACCATCTCCATCTCGGATCGGACATCTCTGCCGGGTCGATGTCTCCAATGCTCTCCATTTTTTGAGGGGGCGAATAGCCTCGAGCTGATGCGTCGACGAAGCCGGCGACAGAGGCGTGGTAGCGGCGATGACTGGCGAGGCTTAGCTCACCCGTCGGTCTGGCACAGTCTTCTTGTGGCAATAAATGACATTTCGATGGCCTAAATGGTTCCCTGCTAATGTCCAGTGAGTCCTTGCACCTTGCCCGTTCTTTGAGAACACTCATTACTGTTTGACAAACGATGTTCGTTCATTTAAAACGTAGAAACATGGAGCGGATGAAAAACGCGCCCCCGTCGTTCGGCTCCCTAACGGCTTTTTCTCCCCCTAGAAAAAAACCAGTCGGTCTCCTTCCAAACACGTCTGTGCACGAATTCTCGGCGCCCAGGCGCGTGCCGTTGTTCGGCTGTATGCCGTTTGCCGAAAAAATGACGTATAACCAGATACCTTACGTAGGCCGGTCTCCTCTTGGACACCGGTTGCCAAATATTCTGTGGCCATTCGCTTGCCGTAATTCGGCCGAGGAAAGCTAACCGAATGAAAAACGTATATTCTGGGGCCGTACGTCGGGCGGTATCCTTCATAACACTGGTTGCCCGAAGAAAACGAATATTCTACCGCCGGACGCGTGGTTCACCGTTGAAACAACGAATGCACGGCAGCCGCGCTCCGGCCGGTCTCCTTTCGAACACCAACTGCCGCAAGAATACGCATATGCTTTGGCCGGTCGCTTGCCGTGCTTGGGCCGATTACCGCTTCCCGATAAAGAAAATGGATGCCGTAAGGCCGTACTTCGGCCGTTCTCTTTCTCAACATCGGCAGCCGTAAGAGAACTGAATATCTGGCAGCCGGTTAGCTGCCGTTGTGCGTCCGTACACGGGCGGACGGAAAAATACCGACGCGCTGGTTGCCGAATGTTGGCCGTTCAACGCATGATCAGTGGCTGCCTGAACCTGGATGCTGGCCGGACATGCCAGAAAGCGGCCATAGACGGGCCGGTCTTGGGGCACACTTTCTGTGCCCCCTGGGCCACTGCACGTTATTTGATCGCAGTTTTACTGCAAGTCAAAAATCTGTTCTAAAATATACTTCCGAAGCAAATAGGAATTTAACCTATATATGCCTAATCGAGAGTATTTGGTGCATATATATGCCTAAATGGCACTTCTCAGTACCTTTTATAAGTGTCTAAATTTCTGGTCTCTAGTTATGAGGAATTCATTTACTTCAATGGCCCGTTTTAATAACTTTACCCAAAACATTCACTTTTTTGAGGTTTTACGCAGCGCCGGCCCGGCTGGTGCCATCTTTAATTTCACAGCACGCGGACTAAGGCTGCGTTCCAGTGCTTGTTGCTTATGGGAACACAACCGAAAATATTTAAGCAAATCCGACGAAGTCTTAAGGGAAGTTTTAATAGAAAACAAAGTTATAAATGGGGCTATGTCCGAATAGTTGATTTTTTTTCCTTCTTGATCCACGACTACTAGAATTACTTGCAGATATCGAAGATTCCATTTTTCACTGTTGGCGAAACTTACATCCGAAAATTTCCAGAAAAAGAGAAATTTCCTGGCCCGGAATATCACTGGACAATACCCAAAAACTTTCCCAAACAGATAACACTGCACAATTACCCGAAAACTTTCCCCAAGACACTTAGCTCCGTCACTGACTCTCCTTGACAAAGCCAAGTCTCTTTGCTGAAACGTTTGCAACGTTCGATGTCTCTACTTTGTTCGATGTTTTCTTTTCTTGTATGCTCGCCTTTTTTCCCCTGAAAAAGCTTTAGTAGCATCTGAGACGAAATTCTGTTTTCTCTTGCAAGATTATTCTCGTGGCACATTATAAGCAGGGAGCAGAAATGCGGCCTATGTTCACCTACATCACAAGCAATGAAAGATACGTATAACACAGTGACATAAAAGTCGAAGCCGGCACGGGATTACAAAAATGATGTCTGCAGCGTGCCATCAAGCGTAGAAGCAATGATCTTGAGATTTTTGTGGGAAGTACAGGAATCACTTTGCTTTCAAATGAAGGTGCACAAACTGAGATTGTGATGCATTGTACTTAGTTTTTAGGACTACAGACATGTAGCAGCGGCCGTAAAGATGGTTGACTTCTTACGTACGGCAAAGGGAGAGAACCGGTGATATAGAGCTCCAGGGTAAGCTTGGGCGAATGGTAGGTACAGGAACTTGGTAACAGAGAAAACTACATGAATCGTGTCTCAGGCAGCAAGAAATTGAGGCGGTTGACACTAACTTGAGTTCAGGGCGAAGTTATCAGAACTTTAGAAACACTGACAAATGCTACGTTAGGCTATTAGATGTCATCTGCCCGCCGGCTCTACTCAGCCATGACAGAATAGTTCTTTTGCGACTACAAAAATCTGCATCTCATGCCATTGTAAACGAAGAGACGAAAGAGCTCGTTGATACGCGAAGGTGCTCTGCGATATGCTCCCTTTTGATAGGGTCAAAAGGGGGCCAGTGAGGTAGAGGTGCAATGTTTCACAGCTTACACTGGGGCCAGATATTTTTTGTCTATGGATGGTTGCAGTGTGCCCTGGTAAGAGTTGAATGGGCCTTTTCAACCGCATATTCGTCATACATGGGCTTGCGTTGCGTGACCACAGCCCCGTGTCGATATCACTGACGTGCGTCAGGCAACATCAGTGGTATCGAAGAGCATAACACCCAATACTAAGCAGTTTTTTATTGTGGCAAAGAAATAACTGTGCGCGGTACACTATTCACCTAAGAGACTGGAGTAGTGGCGGAATGATTTAGGTCCGATTGCGTGAAACCGGTGCGGTGACTTCCTCATAGGTAATTGGCAGTTTGTAACCGGGGCTCAAATAACAAAAATGCGAAATCGAATTATCCTGCAGCAGTATGGCGAGTTGGGCTAGTTGGTGAACGTGCATGTCGTAGCCTTCAAAAAGCGCAACACTGAAAACGGGACACAAACGAAAGAACCACAGGACGAGCGTTGACTCTCAAGTGAAGTTTGACCAGGAAAGACGAGAACATATAACTTTCAGTTCACGAGACCGCGCATGCGTCAACAGAAACAGATTGGAAAAACAAAAAAAAACAAAAATAAGAAAAACCCCAAATACAAACAACCACCCCAAGGTTTGCCACTCATAGCGTCCATGATATGTAATCTCTTTCGCGTGTAAGGAAGCAGATCTGTGACTGACGCATTTGTCACCTGTCTGGCTTATCTGGAATGCCTAAGCTCTTTTCCTCGTCAATTGCGTGCACGATTGAACACAATCTTTGTGTTACAGAACATGAACCTGCACCCGCCGTGGTACGGCGCCTGCTGCAATGCGCAGCGGGATTAGACGATATAGCCCCTTTCAGGGACAATTCATGCTCTCTGAGCCGCGGATTGACGTATCTTGCCGTTTTCTAACATACGCCTTACCGGAATTCACGTTGTTGCAAAGAGTGTAATTATAGACCGCAGGATACTGAGGCGGCTGCACAGTTTTCAATTTGGTAGCAATTTTCGAGGGCCATCGAAACTTCCCAAAAGAATAATGCAACCGCTTAAAACATTTGATATTGTGAAAAAGAACGTTGAAAATACCTATAAAATCGCGCAAAATGATGTAGTCTGCAGTGGGCATTGCATATTCGCAAAAAAGAACAGAATTAGCGTAGCAATGGCACTTCGTCCCTATAACGGTATAAATTTACATCATCGCCAAAAAAACAATAGACAACCCCAAAAGAATACAGCATTCCCACGTCTTTCGCTGCTCGTAGCCATATTTGGTTTTAAACATCTCACACCCAAGTGTCCCGAAGAAATTCAATTAAATATTTCTGCATAACAATCGCGCATACGTTGAAATGGGATGTTCACATTGAAAACACCCGCACAACGGCCTTCAGGCAATTGTGCTTCATTTGTAGAAAACTGTCGGCAGCCCCACCTCATGTCAAATTAACGGTTTACAAGACACTTGTGAGACCCATCTTTGAGTATGGCGGTATAGGTTGGAACCAACATCAAGAAAATCTTGGACGCAAATTAGAAAAAAATCATAATAAGGCACTTCATTTTATTTACTCTAAATATTCTAGACACGACAATGTAACTTCGTTGCGCATGCTAGCGCGCATTCCAACCTTGTCGTCATGTCGTAGTGTTGTCGCTATGATGTTCATGTATCTTTTGTATAGGGAATCTATAAACATACACAAAAGTGATTACCTTAAACCTCCTCACCGACACTCAACAAGGACGAATCATGACAAACCTTTCAGACAATTTAGCAGCCCTGCAAATACATTCAAGTATTTTTTTTTGGATCCGTTGGTCATAGAAACTTGGAATGGATTACCGTCTTATGTTATCAACGCCTCATCGTTTGATAGCTTTGCTAGTAACGCGGAATTGTGGTTAACTTCGTCTTTAGAACAGTAAAGGTATTCGGCAAATAAATTTTTCTTCATCTTGCTTTTGTACCAAACCTGAACAAAATTACATTGCAAATGAGTGGTTACCTCCTCTTTGCGCATGTTTGAGTTTACCCTTTTGCGCCTATTTTACCCTATCCCTTTGCATCTGTTTGCAAGTGTATTGCTGCATTTTTTGGGTCAGAAGAGACTTATTTATCTACTGCGTTATTGTTGTCGGTTCACTTAGTATTGTCTGTCAAACTAAAAAAACAGCTGAGAGCTTTCTTACGTTTTCTTTTCTTTTTATGTGCTTTGGCAAAGGCGTGGTTGATTGTTGTGTTCTCTTTATCGTCCAGAGTTCGCTTTTTGTAGCTATGTGTGTAGTGTGCAATATGTGCCCACTTCTTGTATGACCCTAAACAAGGCTTACAGTATTGATAAATAAAAAAAAAAAAAATAAATAAATAAATAAATAAATACCCTGTAGAAGCAGGATAAGGATGCCCCGTATTAGTAGACAATTCTTTGAATTTCCGCGAACTGTTTTGTGATTTTTTGGATTGTCTGCAATGTTTTAACAAGCCATCACGTAGTCTGGGCAGGAAAAGTTCGCAATTTGCTGTAAACGGGAAAAAAATGATTTTCGACGACAGCGGTCACCGGTGCGTGTTTATTTAGCTTCAATAAAGCATTTTGCATGGAGCTACCGGTACTCATGCCAGCCTTCTTACACAATGTTTTCTTCCGTTTTTACTTTCGCTATTCACTTTTTTACAGATTATTTGGCGTAAGCAATAATCTGTATGAGCGTGCCTCCCTCCAGAAAAAATGTTTACCGCTTTAAAAATGGATGGGAACTTTGATACTGGAGCCACTTTACTGGCGTTTTCAAGCGGAGAACATTTCAAAAATGGCGTTCGTGAGCCGGTGGAAAATCTGGACGCAGTATCTACCACAATGGGGATATTTTCTCTGGTTTATCCTCCAAAGGCGTTTGAAAACCAATAAAAAAAGGCTTCCCTCTGTCGCAGTAATGGATGTCCAAATAGGTTCACTTTGTGGACTCCATTCAACGGAGAGCAGCTACATTGTGCTGAACGTCGAGTAAGCGCCTTACATCTTCAAGAAACGAGGAGCGTTTTCGGAGAGAGCTGCCCACTCACCTTTTATACATTATTTTTTCCTATCTGTGGGCAGCGAAGAACAAACGGGGGTCTCGAGTAGCCTCGTACCAAAACACAATATTTATACAGTGGAACACCAAAAGCAAGTAAACAACGCGAAAAAAAAACTATTTTTCTCAAATGATGTTACTTCTCGCGAAGAGAGTACAGGCGATTGGACCGGGAGGCACCCGGCCATTCCAGGAGGGGGATGGCTTCGCGAATACTTCCAATTAACAGGCACTAAGAACACTAAGAACGAAAATAACCTGTTTTACTAAAGAGATCATTGTCATGTAGCATTTCATTGAGAGGTAGCTTTACAGGGTGTCTTGAAGCGAGGCTGAAAGAAAGAAAAAAAAAACTTATCTCTGGCGTTCTTGCAATCAAACCGTTATATCCTTGATGAATTGCGTACCATTATGTTACAGTGGCAGGAAATTGTATTCTGCATGCTTGGGTTTTTGTACTACCTCTGAATTTTCAGGCTATTCCAAGAAACAGAGAAAAAAGTAGTACAAAACAAAACGCTTTAAGATAACAATCCAGCATAGGTGCAATTTTTGTCTATGCCTAAGCGATACAACGTAGGTGCATTCAATAGAACGGCAAATTATTCCTCCAGAAAACATGTAACACTCCTTTATATCCCCACCTAAATGAAGGCATGTGTAGGAATCCATTTTGAAGAAAATGAGAAAGGTTCTACTGGTCCCTATTGAATCCGCCATGAGGACTTTATTTGACGTAGCTGCAGTTGTGATTCCTTGATGTACTCTACGCTCCAAGAAGTGTATTCAGAAGCTCGAAATCCAATCACGCGGGAGAAATAGATATTTACACGGAACACACAGAGATAACATGAAGTTGTGTGCAGCCCAGAGAATTGTTTTTATGTTTGGCGGAGATTACATCCTACTTGTCCCGATTCTCCTGGAACATCATTGCATTTTGAAGACTGTTCAAATTCAATATTTTTGTCCTCGCGCTTTTTATTTGAAATACCTGATGCGAGCCTTTTTTGTGCGATTTGCCGGTTAGCGCTCGAGGGTCTTCGTAGAGCGGAAGAGTTTGTGTAAGGAATGTCCTGAAATTGCTACGCGGAAAAATGGGAAACCTCGGGTTAGTGTGTTCTAATAAACCCAACGTCCGTCGCATCTTTTTTTTATTTATTTAACAGATGGCTTCCATTTTTGTGTAATTCTTCGAGGCAGAAGTTTCAGTCAACGATGCAGCAGGCCTTTCCTTTCACCGCGTGAGCTTTCCAATACACGGAACTCAAAAACTAACAGCCGCACTCTATAGCAGGGTACCAAGCCGGAGGGTACCAAGAGTGTTTTAGCAAATAGCTTCATGTTGTGTACCTACAAGACCATCCTTGGGTAAATCAAAAAGAAAATACCTGGTTTCGTTGTTGGTGGTGTACATTTTGTTAGCAATTAGTCATTCCATGAAAAACTCACTTTGTTTACCAGAACTGGCAACTCGTCGCCGGTACTTCCGTCTTTGTTTGTTCCACAAAATTTTAAGTGCGAATGCACTTCTTAAGCGAGCCTGAATCGTCCGCCGCCGTAGTCCGCATAGCAACAGCTGCGGGTGCGCGCGCTCCTCGTCTTCCCTAGCAACGGGGGGAGATAGGCGCGCGCTGCCTGGCCGCTGACATGGCACATACCTACGTGGGGGATTGGCCAGGAATCGGGGGCGTGAGAAGGGCTAATGCACCCGCTTAAAGGAGTACTGGCACGAAATTTCAAAGCTGAGATCCGCTCTAGCAATCAAGTACAACGACAACACAAATAGGTGTCTTTGAATAAATGCATCTTTCTTTCTTTGTAGTTGTGTGTGTGTGTGTGGATCTCTCTTTCGCGAACATTACCGAACCGCGCAAATTCAACTCGTGCATTCGCACTTTCACATTCTTTTCCTCGGGGAAATGCGGGGAATTTTTTTTACCATTCTCCGATTCTCCGCACATCCTTCCTTCTTTCACCATCCTATGTCTCTTCACGCATTGATCATCACCATAAAGTAGGAGTAATGCATTGTCACACTAAGACATGTTCGCAGTCATTTATACCCAGGACATCGCAGGACTGGAACCACCTTACCGGGCCAACAGCTGCCATCACAGAGCATCTACAATTCCGAAGGAACTTAGTTGACACCGTTTTTGCCGGCACTATCTGATAATGTATATCATCACTCATGCTGCTTTTGTTGTATCTTTTGATGTTCTTACCCACTCCCCTCTGTAAAGCCCCTGGCCTTGAGGGTAAAATAAATGAAATGAAATGAAATAAAATTTGTAATTGGCTAACAGACATGATAAATTCGCCATGGTAATACATTACCGAATTGGAGTGCTTGGATGAATGAAACAGTGTCTCCCGACTCTGGTAGCAAGCATATTTGGTTTTAGGTTATTCTACGTAATTTTGTCATAGTAGCTGATTTGCATTCGGTGTCTTGAGCCTGTGAAAGTATCACTCAAAGCAAATACAGTGCTCGTTGACTATACTAGATACAAAAATGCGCCTGGTAATCCATGTCGTCGTGGGGGTTCATGCGAAGACCGCTTTTTGGCTTGGGCTTGGCATGAGAATTGGATTCTTATGCGGTTTTGGGGATTTCCTGTCTTACTATGCATTAACACGTCTACGACGTACGAGGAAGCCGAAATGCTTCCTCTTCCGTGGTAGCCGCGTTCGGTGAAACTGCAGGCAGTGCGGAATCGCACCTGACGTTGGTCATGCCGCAGTCGAAGGACGCATGATTGAATGGGTAATATGCCGCCGCGGAAATTGTAGCCGACGAAACAAATTACCCTAGGTACTTCGAGGAACACCAAATACGACAGATAGGAACGAGTGAATCCGTCCTGTCTTGTCATCGACCGCGACTGCTTAACGCCACGTTTTCTTTTTTAGAAGCGAAGAATCTCATGGTCAGGGCTATGTCTCTCCCTTGTGGTTCTTGCGCCGTCCACACCCCCACTGCACATGCGCGGCTTGCTGAACGCCCGGAGGTGTCTTACCATTTAATGGTTCCTGGAGCGACAGTGTTGGCGGTGTCTTCGTGGGCCGGAACGAGAAAAGCACGCTCCCTTTTAAGGACTCCTGGAGCGACAGTGTTTCCGGTGTCTTCTTGGGCCGGCACGAGACGAACACGCTTCACGTGTCTTCGAAGTTTCATCGTCGTCGGCGGCGGCGTGCGTCGGCGAGTCTCGGCGGGCCGTGATTGCAAGCAGCCCACAACCATCTGGGGAACGGCATCAACCTCATCTTCAACAAACGTAGGGTTCTACAACAGCCCTTGACGATAAGACAAAATACCATAAGACCATAACATTTCACAGACCATAAGGTGGTCATAATCAAAGCCGAACGCCAACCACAGCTCGACGTCACCCACGTTCAACATGATCATGATTATCCTAAATAAAGACAAACGCATGTCACGTACAATGTCTCTCTCTCTCTCTCTCTCTCTCTCTCTCTCTCTCTCTCTCTCTCTCTCTCTCTCTCTCCTCTCTCTCTCTCTCTCTCTTCTCTCTCTCTCTCTCTCTCGTCTATCTCTCTCTCTCTCTCTCTACCCTCTCTCTCTCGCTCTCTCGCTCTCTTTAATTCCTCTCCACTTACTCTAGCACCCCCCCCCTCCCATAAAATTATACCATCTTCCCGTAGGATGCTTATGGTCGAGCCTGTGCCTCTCCCTTGTTGTTGCGCCGTCCACACCTCTACTGTGCATGCGCGGCGTCTCTCCTCCATTCTCCTCCTCACAGCCGTATAAACCAGATACGCACACGCGATGCGCGCCACTCCACTGCGCATGCGCGTCTCTCCTTCATTCTTCTCAGTACCCTACCTACGCGTCTCCTTACTATAACAACCCAAACCAACTCTACTCACACTACTTACTTCAACTCTAGTTGCACACCAACCAACCCCCACTGCTGCTTCGCGTCCTCCTCAGGTTTCTCCCCACGGGAAGATGGTGAAATTTTTTTGTTGAACTGCAGCTGACGGTTGGTGCACCGGTTCACCGCGAAGGCGACGTCTTCATAGGTATGTTGCGAAATCTTTCCAAACACTTCAAACAACCTAATATTTGGAATAATAGTAAAGTTAATAAAATAAGAGTCTCTAATGAGTTTCCTCGCCAAATATTAATATTGTTTGTAGCTAAAAGCTGGGACTGCAAAATAGCAGGAACAAACGTTCCGGCAAAAATACGCTTTACCTCCTTTTGCTCAGTTTTAAAACAGCCTGTTTTATTTTTCTTTTTTTTGTGCACACTATTTTTCACGTTTTTGTGGAACTTTGTTTAAATTTTCGGTCACTAAAACGTTTTCAATCCAAGCCAATTATGACATTTAGGCGAGCATGATCTAATGGGGTCCCACGACGACACAGACGACCTTGATGTGAGCCGCATAGACGCTAGCGCCAGGTTCCTCTCTAGTGTGTATTGTAAGAAACTGTATGGCTTACCACAAGTGACGCCGTCACACTAAAGCAATTTTCCTATTGGAACAATGTACCAACATTGTGTGACCTGACTGAAAATAAAAGTACGGTACATGTTTCAGTGTCTTAAAAACTAAATAGAGCCTATATTATGAGTAGAAACGAAGCAAAATGTTGCCCAGGGAAACGCAGAATATATCGGTCGTTTGCATTAATTCTGAAATTAGTTGTCAAACTTCGTTTGCCTGTGTCCCCGCCAAGGCTTGAGCGAGTGTGACGACGGAAGGCGTCACGGAGATAATTTAAAAAATCACGCCAAAGCTGTCATGTAAGAAAAGACTCACTCAAAAACCCTCAGCAGGGCCCTGCTGAAAAGTAGCAAAGCCATTCTCAGAATTGCCAAAATTCAGAAATTGTTTAATAAAGTAGGCATCAATTTATTATGCTTAACATTCGACCCACGCAAGCGCGACTTATAAGCCGAAGATCGCGCCGCCTGTCGCGCAAAAAATCACCGCACCAAAGAAAACCAAATAAGCGCCATCCTCAAGACAGCATAGAAGGCAGCCCTTAGCCTTCCGGTATTCACAGTAGGAAAAAATGTCCCCAAAAGGGGTGTTTAAACAACCTTAGAAGAAATAAGGAAAGCTGGTGTCATCGCGGACCAAGATGGGCAAAAAATCAGGACGAGCCATCTGAAGCAAGTTAGGCACCCCTTCCGGAAAAGAAACAACTACAAGGCGAGAATAACATGTTACGTACAGTGACTTCCGGTAAAATCTTCCGTACCTAAACCATCGGATGCAAACCTCCACGACGACAGAAGACAATGCGGGATCATAATTATTCGAGGAAAGCACTGAAACCATGCAAACACCGTTTCGCACACCAACGCCGGGGTGTGCGAAACTAGTCAGGCAAGAATCACCGCTGAGGGCTATCATGAACCTGAAGTCCATGAACTTCACACACATAGGAATGGAAGGAGAAAATTGAGCTTTGGCAAATTCAACTAGCAAAATTACCAATGGGAGGCGTAATCGTGATTAGAAATAGAAACTCTCATTATAGGATTTCAAATATATGATTAGAGACAGAATACCTAAACGGTTCGAAAAGCTTCCCCATGCACAATGAAGGAAGCTCAAACTACATGGACACCCGGAAAGAAAGGTCCGGATGAGATCAGGGCTGCTGATCAAGAAGCACGAGAACTCAAATACGAGGCTCATTGATACCACAGCTGCCACTCACCTTCCCGACAAATATACAACGTATCCTCTTTCTATGCCTAAGCAGACCTTCCCTCAGGTGCCACTTCGGGGTCTCAATAGCAAAGAATCGCGAACTCTGCACAGGATACAAACCGGTGCGTATATATAGAAAGTTACTTGGACGAAGGTGTTTGGTAGTACATATGTAAACCTAACACTACGCTAAGTGTGAAAAACATCTACCCTCTTCCACGCAACCTGGTCATATACAGGGGTGTAACCCGGGTAAAACAACTCAAATATTACGAAGCTCACGTCTATCGAGAAATGCGAGGAAGCTGGCCTAAGATTGTCTCCTCAAGATCAGCATGAGATGATTGAGAGGGCAAAGAACGAGCTGCTGCATACGGCGATCCAGACTTCGGGTCCTTCACTGCCTCAGCTCCCACTATTTCTTACTGAACAAAGGTTTTTTTCTCTCTCTCCATCTCTCTCTCTCTCTCACTCTGTCTTTGTCTTCGCACTTAGCAAAACCAAAATATTCTGACCAGCCACGTTAGGGCATAATTACTGTGAATAATGGACACTGTCGCCTTTTCCACAAAACTGACCAATACCAAGCCGCTGCTACCTTTCACGCCCGCATCCTAAGCCACACAATCTCAGATGGTGTCACTCTTTCCTGTGCCACCCCGATTCAAAACCTTTCAGGCTGTTATTATACTCTGAGCTGACCTTCAACGGTGTTACTACTGTGTGTGCGTGTGTGTATATGGTGCTCAAGCTTCTACAGAGCACAGCACAACGGCGCGCCGAGGTACGCTCGCACATAGCATCGATACTGGGAAGAGAGGGCCACGCAAGTTTTATCATAGGAGTCCGCGAATGTGGCTTGGCCATAATCCTTCGAACAGCCGTTGTTAAGTCAAAAATGTTAGTTTAAAAATTTTTATGGACCGAATACACAGTCAATACCGCATTCATTCATTTCCATTTAGCATAACCTCTGACCGCCTAAGGATATTTTAGTGAAGATATATCACGTTTACACATTTTAACTGCATGCTACGTGACACTATCAATCACAGTTCTGGAAAAGTGGCCTATAGGGAATCATGGTTACAGCGTGTAGCTTCCGAATGGAATGGAAGCCTCTAAGAGGCGCAAACGATCCTCTATTTCTAGTTTTTGCCTTTCAGGTATTTTTATATCATCGGTTTTGATTGTTTCATTCTTCGAAAACTTTAATTTTCAGGCGCTAAACCTTGAAAATAAATCGGCAGAACCCGAAGGCGGCAGGAGCATGGTAACGTTTTGTCACATACGCAAGCTATCTTGACGCACCTCTCACCGCTTTTGTTTAAGTTCGTGACTTTGGCGGCGGCCCAACCAAGCCCTCTCTGGTCGTTGACCTAACACGGTGAATTTTTAAGCTTCGGGTTCCTCCACACAACTGCTCAATCTCTTTGTTCCTGAACAGTCTAGCTGCGGCAGACTTTGGGCCAAATGAGGTAGTAACCGTTTGGGGATAGTCACGAAAGTGTTAGCCCTCATTCCCACAGCCGTTTTTCACCCCGCCAGGGCACCGTCTTCAGTCCTGGGCGCCTTTTTTCGACCGATTTCCCGCCGAAAACGGTGCGACGGTGACGGGAGGCGGAGCTCTACGTTTCCGTCACGTCAACGTTACGGGACCATGCCCCACGCTAAACCTGCTAACCAGAAAACACATTTTTACGGCTAAATTTAGCGAAAAGTGAACACAAACCATTTTCTTTACTTTTCAGATTAAACACGCTCAATTCTAGGCTAAACTGATCACTTGGCATACGACCCTGTAATCTGACGGAGAGTTTCAATACGAACGCTACTCATTTACGTCTCCGTCGCGGTTTTTTGACGTGACGGTGCCGTGACGGAGAAGGTGACGGCTGTGTGAATGAGGGCTCAGGCGGCAATCTCTTAGAAAGACACACACAGGAAAACCAAAACTATGTATATTTTAGTGAAACAATTGTGATATTAAATATTGTAAACAAATGGTCGAAGCTCGCACTAACGCGTAAGATGTGAAGGTAGCGAAGCTGTACGCAACCTTCATGACCAATAAGACAGTTTAAGTCCACGATTGCCGCCGAGTTGCTTCTTTGTCGCTGTCGCAACGACCTTCACTCAATCATTATGGCTATAAGTGTGAGCTTCTATCATTCTTTTTGGAAGTGAAAATTATTGGACATAACCTTGGAGCGCCGTCCGCTGACGTGTCTTTGTCGTTCCGAGCAAGTTCTTAATCGTTTACGGCGCACGCTGGGGTCTCTCGGTATGAGCAAGTCTTGCCGCGATTAGGGTGAACGTTCCATTTTTTTTTTTTGCAAAGCTTGCCTAAACTCTTGGGGAGGGTATACTTGGCTTGACAAATGTGCGTCGGGGACGCTGGGCAGTCGTCTCGAGGGACGCACGCACGAGCACTCGGCGTTTCCTGTTTTTTCTAGGTGTTTTCAAGCGCTAGGCGGTTGACGAGATCTTGGCGAATATCCCTACGTATGTATGCTTCGCTTGACAAAAATGCGCAGGGGACGCTGGTGGTGGTCGCGAGGCACGCCCATGCACGACACAGCACTAGACATTTCTTGGTTTTGTTAACTTCCCGGCGGTCGCCACGAGGCTCGCGCTAGTGTTCGCCCGCTCGGAAATTTGTTGTTATTTTTAACTGCGGACGAAAAAAAATTGCGATTTGCTTAACAGCTTCCCTGCTAATATACTGTGAAGTTCCTGTCGTGGAGCGATTATTCGTCCATGGCGGTGCAGCTTTTCTTCTCAAAGAAAGGTTTACTGGGGTCATTGTTTACCCCTCTTTCCCGTAACGGGAAATAGTATGGAAAAGGTACCTGATTTATAAGTAAACGCTCTACTAGATTTATTTACCAAGATCTTGCTTGACGTGTTCAATTATTTTTACGTCCGCAGAAGTTTCCTAGGCTGGCTCGGCCACCCTCCTTTACGCAAAAATGTTGCTAATAAACCACGTTTGCCTTACAGAAAATTTGTTTGCTGTCGTGACTGGTCCTTCATTCCTAAGTTCTTTAAACTTTTTGTTTAAACTAGCGTTAGCGTTTTTTACTCAATAGACCTAATAAAGCCCTCAATAGGAAGCCGCTTATTGTAAAACGTCAAAAATTGTCCACTCTGAGCAGGAAAGTCCTGCTCAGAGACTGACTGAGACTGACTGGAGCATCTGAGACTGACTGAGACTGACTGGAGCATCAACATGCAGAAGCAGACATCCGGGCATTTGTAACCTCTCTTGTCGACACTGCCAATTGTAGCCAGTATAGTTAAAAAGAAAAAGGGAGTAACTTGCATATCATGCTTTATGAGTACCTCGGAAATTGTCCAACAGTAGTTTGGATCTCGCAAGACATCTTAATTCAGCATGGCACGCAATTCCTCCACGGCTGTTTGACACAGGTAGTGAAGCTACTAACCAGAATACGAAATAAAGTTTGCACGCAACTCGCTAATACAGAGCAAGTGTAACAAGGCGCTGAACAGACGAACACGAAGGTAGTCATAAACGGCATGTGCAGACGTCTTCGTTTTCGTCTGTTATGCGCCCTATTCTCTGTACTGCCAAAATGAAGTAACTAGCTCAACATTGTATGTAATAATATTGTGACGCTCAATGAACGCTTCTACAGCTTCCAAAGATAATTCCATTGAAGTCTTTCGAGTATCGCTGATTGTGCAGTGTTTCTGTGGGTTCGGTCCAGAAAAGGCATTTTATTTTTCCGCCCAATTTTCAGATTCCGTACAGGTCCTGCGGATCACATTTGGTCGATCGTGTGTACAACTCTGAGCGCGTCATCCTCGTCGGCCAGACCGGTTGCAAAGCTTCTATGAGCGAATTTCTCTCTTTTACGTGCTATTCACTGTATTCCAGATTGACGGTTTTTTACCCTTCCTAAAGTCTAACCAGTTCGCGACCGACGTTAATATCACCATTATTTCCAATAGAATATCTTTTTTTTATGGCAAGAGTTTGTGTAGCAGTCGCTGCTCTGTTAGCACACGTGTACGCATATCTGTAATGAACGTAAGCGAGAACAAGCATCGCACTGCTTAGGTAGGGTAAAAGCAGCAAACAATAAAGGCGGGTAAACCACTGGGAACATTCAGGAGAAGGAGACTTCTGCGGTTTCCCGGGCGGCGAACAACCTCGTACAACTACCGACTGGTATTCTGCTTAGAATAAGCAACGTGAAGCTTTCGCTGTAATGTGTATTAGGTGGTGTTTGCCTAATAAGTTGCATTGCTCCAACTAAAAAGGACAACGCTGATGACTACTGCACTCCGTATAGCCCGCCCGGAGTTATTACATTGGGATTACGGGTGCAGGAGTGGCGGTTGGATTATGTGCTGAATGACGATTAGACTATCTCCCCAAATGAGATGATAACAACAACTTCAGCGATGACAACAACCCCTACCTTTCACTGGGGTTTGCTACAGGCATGGAGTTTCTACAAACGTTTTATCCTGTAGAAAGCCAGCAGTCTGGGCTTCTTGTAGCGATAATGTAGCAGCGCTACAAACTCTCGTTGACATCGCGCGGGCGCTAGGAAAATTGGGCGCGAACGGCCTTCATCTTGATCAATGGCGTCTGGTTCAACAATCAGCGACTCACTGGTTCTCGACTTGCTGCGCTTCACCTTGCGCCCAGAGGCTATTGCTTTACCCTGCTATCTCGTAAACAATAACTTTTGCTGAATATCTTTACACACTAAACATATTGATCAATTTCTTGCATTTTAACTACTTTGGATTGTTCAGCCACACCGGCAAATATTATCTATTGCTGGTGGTGTCCTGCTTTATCAACGATGCGAAACATAGCACAATTGCATTAAGGTCTGGGCAAGTTACAGCTTCAGTGTGCGCTGTCACTAGTGGGAAAAAAGGGTCGTTGCTTTCTTTGCTTGTTTGCATGGCACGTTAAAAGCAGACAGGCGCTGAAAAAGAAGAGTCCCTGAGGCACGCAATTCAAAATTGTAGAGGTTGTTCATGCTGTCTTGGTTTTTGCGTCCCTGACATGTACCAAAATCACTTTTGTACAAAGCCGGCAATATATCGCATGTTTAGGATGCCATCAACATGCCGAAGCAAAATATGAGAAAAAAGAATGCCCAAACCAATCTTTGTGCATTGACAACAGCCTTAGTTGATTACGTAGTTGGAAAACTTCTGGTATCATAGGGGAAGGTAATTGTCTCCAGAAAATTGTGTGCGTTCGGGTATGATTGGGAATTCAAACAAGGACATCTGACATGCTAGACGAGAACTCATCCCCACACCGCTATAGAAGGTGCTCAAAAAGACTAAAGTGCCTATAACAAATTTGTTGCGTTGTTTGGCTGAGACACGTAGGTCAGAGTTTTAACTAAGGCTACGTGAATGATTTGAGCATGTTAGTTCACAGCTTATGGGAAGTGCAAAGTACATTTGTGCTAAATGCGTGTTTAATTGGTGGTGCAAACGTGGGGATATGCCAACCTTTGAAAAGGGGCTGACGATTACGATACTCGCTAATGTAGTACTTGAGCGCAGCTATTTAGCCTCTTCAACTATGCAAAATATTTTGAACCAGTGAATGTCAGGCAGACATTTATAAATATATATATATATATATATATATATATGTAATTATGTTTTGAGAACACTTTAATTGTTCACATATTACTCCGTCCTGATAAAACATTATTTTATCTGTCCTTCACTGTCATGTGGGAGGCTTTGTGGTCGCATATATGTTTGATTTGCTGCACCATTGCCTGGTTCTCAGACCGGTCTGCGCAACTTTCACCAAGTGGTAACCGTCATGGGACACATTACGACAGAGAGGAGCGGTGTGTTCTCGCACAAAAGTGGAACGAAATTCGTGTTCGTCTTGGTATCTAGCAATAAAACCCCCAATACTAACATCGATGTGGATCGAACGGCAGTTAATGCGAGGCGCTGGGAGTGCACTACGTCTTTGGTGACTCTGGTAGGCAGGAAGTAGACAGTCAGTACCAGCAATCCGCTGTTCATCTTTGCGGGAAAAAGCTCGCCATATTCATCCCACGTACCAAGGATTTGGTTGAGAATTGCTTTCAAACCCATGCTCAAGTGAATTGCCCCTCCGGCCACTCTGTTGCCGTCTCTTTGAGGCGCAAAACTGCTGCTTCGGAGGTGCAAACTTCGGGATTCTGGCATCGCCATCGCTGAACATCGGCAAGGGCAATTTATTAAGCTGCCGTGGCCGACGCAGCCGTTCCTTCTTTTCAGGACGCGCTCGCGTCGCCGTCGAGCACGTGACCGCGCTCATTACTCTGGTGTTATCTCTCAGCGCCTTGCAGCCGCCGAGAATGTCTCTGGCGGCCTCGGCACACCACCCTCCCGCTCAACTTTCACCATACTTTCATCTTCCACCTTAGTGATCGCTGAATGTAGTCTGTGTCCGGTGTCCTCTTTGTTTGGTAAGTTACTACGAGGACGACGGCGCCACCAAACCATGGGAGCGGGGACCTAAAATCTCACGCCCGTAAACAGAAAAAAAAACAATAATAAAGCGAAGGTAAATATGATGACTACAGGCATGTTCTATACTCATACAGTAAGGCTTCCACGGTGACGGCAGCGCATAAGTGTGTTTTTTAATGTGTATTTTGTGGTGGTAGCGCAAGTCTGCGTAAGTTGGTAGTAACGATTATTATTGAAGCAACAGAGCCCATACAGTAGTTTACTGGACAGGCTTAACTTTAAAACACCTTTTCTTAGAATTCAGCTTATAAATGTTGTTACAAGGGGAAAGGTGGACACAAATGAGAAAGAGGTTTCCGCGTTTACCAGGCGACGCAATCACCGCTTGCATTGGTTATACTGCTTTGTGATTCGGCGTCCTTGCGTCGGAGACTTTGCTGCAAACATTCTTATTTTCCAAATAACTCGTTTTCGTTACCCTTTGAAAAATCAATATTTCACTGACAAGGGAGTCGCAGATGTATCGTGTCTAGATAAGTAGTGTGTCACGTGAAATTTAAACAACGCTCATGCTGAAACCGTTTATGCTAATCACTCACGCCCAGAACTGGGGTTAACGTTCAACAAGCGCAAGAAACAAAACACAATATTTTATAGGAACTGCCAGTATGCGAGCTGCTTCAACCGGAAGCATCATTTTTATCCTAACGAAATACAGCTAAAACTAGATCTCTCGATGTCAATGGGAACCGGAAATATTTTGTTAAATGGAAAACTTCGTAAAGTCCGGACTAATTTTAGAAACAGTTGCTCCCATAAATTTAATGTCTAAAGAAAAACTCATTCCCGCAGCTATTACGATATTGCAATTGCGGTGGCCGTGGCACTCGACTGCCGATGCGTTAATAATGCACTAAAAGTCGGCGGTGAAACAAATGACACTAAAATGCTAGGTCCCTCGGGGAACGAAATTTGTTTCCTTGCAAAAAACCGCGTAATTTTTGCCTGCGCCGGATTCGTTAGCTTTGGGTGGACAGACGTTTCGTAGCATGAAAGCAGATTCAAGGCATCGTCGGTTTCTCCGTGAGCCAACCAAAGGGTTTGAGCAAATAAATAGCGTTCATCACCTGGTTTGGAGCGGGCACACGAGCTTCAGCAGTTTCTGAGTCGTCACATCCTCTTAAAGCTCATCTGCGCCAGAAAGCAAATGGTCTGTTGTGCCAGCGTTGTGAGGCCGACATAACGCCCACATAGTCGTGAAAGCTCTGATCTGCTGCTATCTCGTTAAGGCGACGACGCTGTTCCTAGAAACTGGGTTGGATTTCTTCTTGCTCGTTTTGAGGGCTTGCGAAACTGGGAATACTTTGTTAAATCGGGAATCGCGCTTTGTTAGTTTCAGTTTACAATAGCATTAAACCGTTTAACCAACTGACGGGGAATCGGAATTTGTTCGCTAGACAGGGAAGTTCGTCGGATCGGGTTTCGTTATGTCGATTTTTGACTGTAGGTATTGTTAGGCAATGGCAGCCACACAATTGCGTGATGCGGAAGGTGTAGATACCAAACGATATTGACGGAACGTTTTCACGGCTTAAGTAAAACTACACGGACATGACCCAGAGCATCCGTGATCCTCATGGCAGCGCCCGCATGCTTCTCGCCAACGCCTGCCAGTAGCACAGTTGCAGGCGGACCGGCCGCATGCCCAGTCGCAATCAAAAGGGCCGTAGAAACTCAAGGTAGTGCACCGAATTGCGCCTTGAAGGCACCCGCGTAATCTTTCAGGAATAAACGATGCGGGCACAAAGGAGTTTTCCCTGCCAGACCCACTTCTTTTTTTCCGATTCCCCCACGGCGAACGGATGCCTCTTGCAAACAAAAGGTGGGGAGAATAATGCGGCGGCGCCAAGCGAGGTTTTGGGGATACTGCCAGATAACCAGCCTTGACAGGAGCGCGGTTCGTTGGGATTACCGCCGCTAGGACTAGGATGCACTGCAGCTTCTGGGAGAAGCGTGAGAAAGAGGCCTGGTTATCTCGCCGGGGAACAATCTTTAGGAGCATCAAGGGAAACTCCTCAATACGTTATACTCCGCCAAGGATCTAAATAAATGTGCTAGAAATAGCCATCTAACGGTAACCACAACATTGACTGGCAACGAGAAAAAAAAGAAAGCGAAAGCGGGGACTGAATCAAGGCTTGAATACCGGTAAAGGAAAAGCAGAATATTTTTTTTAGAGAAAAGCACTTCGCCTGCTACAAATAAAATGAAGGTGCTCCTGTGGATTAAAAAGTTATATGTTGCACTAGGATAACACTTTTAAATGAAGCTTTGCATGGCTAAAAGCAATAAAAATTTGCTGGTGCCGTGCACGCGGGAAGTTTTTCCGCCCAACCTTATGCGCACGGAGGTAGAGGAGAGAGAGCTGAGGGGAGAGAGATTTGTTAGGTTTT